>CM038217.1:205259195-205484286 GCA_021442155.1 Cymbidium sinense
CAAAGACACAATAATATATTAATTAAGAGAAATGATTTTACAAAAAAATCCCTAAAGAGGAAAATCACTAAAAGAAAAATCTTCCACTATATATCTGAGTACAAAGTTTTCCGATAACGGATTACATAATTGTATAGAAAGCGACAATGAGAATCTAAAATCGTGTAACAACAAATGCATTATGTCGGAATGTTGTTATCGGTAAATACGATTGAATATGGTTACGATGACGACGATAAATGGTCGATTAACGATGGTCGGCGAGAATAATGGTCGATGACAAGCGATGGTGATTGATGATGGCACGATGGTCGATGCATTGACGGTGGACAAATGAACCAACCAATGTGGTCGACGGCAGATACGATATCGGATCGCCGAAAGTGGTGGCAACATTATGCTTGGGATCTTCAAGCTTGAGTTCTCTTCTTTAGTCCCCTCTGAGACGCTATTTATAGACAGAGATGGCTTTTGTAAATACATGCAAATTAAACCACTCCATCTGATGACTCAAAATAATTTCTGATCATCGATGTATTTTAAGTAATTGAATGCTCAAACAAAATTAATGAGATCTTGAGCTTGTTAGATTTCACAAGACGCCGATTTGATCTATAAACACTTCATATTTAGAAACTATTTGGGATTTAACCGGATATCCCAAAATTTCCAATGATATTTTAAGTGTTTGATCTAGTCAACTTAGAATCGACTTTTGACATCAAGATGCTTTCAACTAGTGAATTTCTAATGTTATATTAGTTGCTCCTATTTTGGATGACATTATCTATCATCCAAAATATATGCCAAATAATTAAAAATAATAAATTCTTCAATAAAATTTACTCTATCACTTTGCACAAATAGTTGAGAGAATAGATCTTCATTGCATAAGATTATGATCATGCTGCGATCACGGGTGCATCGCTATCTGTGCAAGGCTCCCCGCCATTGGCTGACGCTAAATACGTGGCACATCGCCAATGGACGACGCTATGGGCGTAGGCATTGGTCCACACGCATACGCGGTGAGCCATGCAAAATGCGCGTCGATGAGCATTTTTTTGGTTTTTTTTAGTTTTTTTCCATTTCTTTTCATTTTTTATTTATTCTCTTTTTGCCCATATAGTAGGTATATAAAAACCCCCCCTAGGGTCAAGTAAGGAGACATAACTCTCATATGCTATAGTATTCTTCTACGTCGGATGAGAAATTATCTAGTAGAAGTTCAAAGGCTAAGGTAATAAAAAAAAATTCTTTCTTTTGTCAGCAAAGGTTTGACCTTCTTCTTAGAAGAATGTCATTCGCTTTGCTGATCAAGACCCATATCCCATACGGCGAATTCCGCTTTTCCTCAAGAGAGGCCAATCTCGTGACCTGGGGAGGCATCAAGGCCCGTAGTTCATATGACGAGGTTCATTTTCCTCAAGAGAGGTCAACTGTCCTTTGGACCGATTTGGAGGAGATCAAGACTAGTTCATATGGGAGCTATTTTCCCTCGAGAGAGGCCAATTGTCCTCGCTTGACCACCGGTTTGAAATGATCAAGCACTGTAGTTCATATGGTAGGCCGATTTTTCCTCGAGAGGAGTCAATTGTCATCGCCGACACCGATTGAGGCATCAAGACCCGTAGTTACTTCTTCTTGTAGGAATTGAATTTCTTGAAACTCCAATGGATTTAAGTTGACAACCGCCAAGATGGAGGGGTGTCAATTAGAACCATCCCTCGAAAAACTCAGAAAATATGATAGGTAATTTTGGAGTATCATTAGATAAAAATAGCTTTTTTTTTCTTTTTTGATCTCATATGTATGATATTTTCCGATCATAAAAAAATTTTATCCAAAAGCTCATGAGCAACAAAGTCAATATGCCCAAGTATTGGGGTGAGTGAGCTGCTTCACACAATTCTCAGACTTTTGTCTTTCTCTCCTCTTTTTTGTTTCATATTTATTATGTATTTTCACAGGACGATGGCTGGAAGAAGAAAGTCAACAATGTGACAGCTACAGACGATATATCATCCACTATCACAGCTGACAATTTAATGATGCTCCATAAGAAATTTTATTTCCCCAATGAGTTGGTAGTTGCCAAAAAGTCCGATATAGCATTTCACCTCCAGGATACTTTACTATTTATGAGATGATTCTTCAGGGATTGTGATTCCTTTGGCTCCTGAATTGATTCAAGTATTTAAAATATGCGGTGTAGCTTTGTAACAATTTTCATTTCAAACTTTAGTGATCATCATTGGTTTGGTCGTCTTCTATAGAGAGCGTGGTGCGATTTTGAACATCAAATACTTGTGCCGAATGTGTAGATTCACATGTGATGCTCAAGGACGTGTTTCTTATCGAGTTATAAAGAATTAGATATAATTTTTAGCACGGGATCCATCTAGAAATTGGTCTAATGGGTTCATTTTTGTGAAAAATAAGTGGGGCCTCTCTGAGAGATGGGGAAGATTGAATGACCTTCCAAATCCATTGTTGATTGAAGAGAATGAAATCTTAACAATTATTAATTCCTTATATATGAAGCTTGCAGCATGAGTTACATCACATTAGCAAGTATTTAATTGAAGATAGAATGTTCAAGATTGGTCTTTCCATTCAGGCAGAGAGATCTCGTGCTCTTTCACTGAAGAGATCAAGTAAAAGTGATAAAAGGTCTCCTCATATTCATAGGATTTTTTTCAAGAAGCTCGTTACGAAATCATGGTGACAACAATATTTCTTCTTTAAAGAAAAAGAAGACATGTGCCGAAGTAACTACGTCAAATATTTGCGGAGAAGATGTTCCCCAGTTGGCCTCTGAGAGTTTAGCTATCTCAACTCATAATGGGGGGATTTGTTTCTCGAAGCCGCATATTCCTGAAGAGGTGTTAAAGCACGTATGCACTGGACGTCAACGAGCAGATGAATTAGTACGCTATCTTATCTTTCTCTTTCTTTCCTTCTTTCTTTTTTTCTTCATGTAATATTTGTGCTTTTTTATTGTAGGTAACCCAAACATTAGGACTTATGGCTCATTTGGGTGTTGCTCTAGACGAGTGAAATACTGAATTTATGAAGGTAAAATACTTGCAAGGCGAGTATGAGCAAAAAAGGAAAAGTTAAGGCCAAAGAAGTGGCACCTGAGGATCATAACCGGTGTAGAACTGAGCTAGCAACATGTCAACTTCTTCTCTCCAACATCGAGGTAGCACACTCGTGATGAGTGATTGAGGGTGAGGGACTCAAAGAGAGAAGACTCAAGGCATTTGTCGAGAAGAAAGCATTACAGATCATCTTTTGAGAAGAAAGCTTATAATGTGAAAGCAAATGAAGTCTCCTTGAAGGCAGGAAGACTTTAAGAACTCCCTAGCTTATCGCGATGCTATCGATGATCATATCCAAGAAGCTCGTAATCATATTCTTGATGTTGAAGTGAAGGACTTGGAGCGCCAATGTTTGGAGGAAGGCTTCATCTGAGGATTCCTAAAAGGAATTCACTTAGTACATTGCAAAATTGGAGATACTATTGAGAATCTGCCTCCCAACCAAGTATTTGAAGACCCTTCACAATTCGGAGATGAAGGTTGAGAGTGAGTTTGGAGCATCTTCCAGGAGGAGAAATTGATATCATGTAGTATCACTTGAGGATGCATTTCTTTCCCTTTTATCCACGTATTGTTATTTATTATTATTATTTTTTTTATATTCAAAATTTTGATTCTTTCTTATATCATCATGTTAGAGCTATCAATGACATTACTAAACTAAAAATTTTAGGTGATTTGCTCTCATTTTGTTTTGACCTATCCGAGGTGATTGGTCAGAATATTATTCGACGACACTAACCTGTATGGAAGAGGTTGTGGGAAGTCCATCAAGGACTTTTTGGCCTATCCTAGGTATTAGTCAAAATATTATTTGACATCTTACATGTATGGAAGAGTCTGTGGGATGTCCACCAAGGACTTTTTGACCTATCCTAGGTATTAGTCAAAGTGTTACTTGACTTCTTACTTGTATGGAAGAGGTTCGATCAAATCCCCTTGGGGTTGATCATGCCTCGACTAAACACAACGTGAGTTATGCATTCCTCAAGTGGGAGAATTAAATGAAGGAACAAGCTTGAAAGAAAATACTATAAACTCATTACTTTGATAAGATCGGTGATACAATCATAATATAATTTTAACAACGATATGAGTTGAAGAGGAAATGACAAACAGATAAAAATAAAAGTTACAATATTTATGCAGAGAATTACCGATAATACTGGAGATTCTCTGTTCCAAGTTCAAGGCAAGGTTTTTCCCTCTAGATCCTTGAGTTTAAATGTTCCTGGCTTTACCATAACTGTAATCACATAAGGGCCATCCCAAAGAGGTGAGAGCTTATTGCGTTGAGGGCCTTTACCTGCAGCTTCAAGACTTAGGACCAAGTCACCGACAGAGATGGGATGGGGTTTCACTCTTTTGTTGAAGTGACGAGCTACCCTTTGGTGATAGAAAGCAATCTGAAGTAGGGCCATGTCACGAGTTTCGGGGAGTAGATTCTGTCAAAGTTTTTCTTCATTACTACTATGATTGAATGATTGAATTCTTGGACTTGGAATTCTGATATCTACTGGTATAATAACTTCTATGCTAAAACACAAATTGTATGATGTTTCACCAGTAGGAGTTCGCGATGTAGTGCGGTAAGCCCAAAGAACATTAGAGAGCTCCTCAACCCATTGCCCCCCAGCCTTCTCAAGACATGTTTTTAACTCTTTGAGTATAGTCCTGTTGGTAGCTTCAGTCATCCATTAGTTTGAGGATGTTGTACCATGTAGTAAGAAGATCTTTACAAAAAGATGTAAAAACTTTTCCAATAAATTGGGTTTCATTGTCGATGATGATCTTTGCAGGAAGACATATCGACATATTATATTTTTTTTAAATAAATTATTTAGCATTTATCTCCTTGATTTTATCGAGTAGTTCAGCCTCCACCCATTTAGTGAAGTAGTCAACAGCTAAAATGATAAACTTTCGTTGCTCTGACGCTACTGAAAAAGGTTCCATGATATCAATTCCCCATTGAGCAAAAGGCCAAGGGCTTTGAAGGGATGAGAGCTCTATATGTGGTGTATGAGAGAGGTTAGAGTGCAATTGATAACTCACACATTTTTTTATAAAATCCAAGGCATCTTGCCTCATCGTAGGCCAATAGAATCCTTAGCTCATAATTTTAAGGGCTAGCACCCTTCCTCCTAGGTGTTCTCCACATATCTCAGAGTGAACCTCTCTTAATACATAATCAGCCTCTAATGGTGAGAGGCATTTAAGGTATGGCCCATAAAAAAGCTCATTTATATAATTCACCTCTGATAATAATAAAATTTAGAGCTTATCTTCGGAGATGAGTTGCAGTAGTTGGGTCTTTAAGAAGGGTCCTTTCTTGTAGAAAGGATAGGATGGGGTCCATCCATGAAGGTTCCTTCGTCTCATTAATTGCTTATATTACCCATGACCCTTGGATACTAAGAAAATATATTTCCTCAACACACCTTCTCTTAAATAAATCTCCCATAAGAGGTAGCGAGCTTAGCAAGATCATCAGCTCGAGTGTTCTTTTCTCAAAGTATATGAATGATTTGATGTATCTTGATATGGGCAAGAAGTGACTTCACGAAGCTGAGGTATTGTGCGAGTTGGGATTATGAGCATTAAAGTTTCTCTCAACCTACGATGAGAGCCCCATAATCAATCATATTATTAGTTGCAGGAAATTTTAAGTGAAGCACATACTCTAAGATATCCTGTTTGGGGGGAAATAAGTAAGATTCCTACTTCGGCACTAGCATTTCTTGAAGCTCCATCAATATAGAGGGTCCATTGAGGAGATGAAAGGGGTGTAATAGATAGCTCATTTGGAGTAGAGACAGTGCATTCCACTACAAAGTTTGTGAGTACTTGAGACTTATATCTAGCCTGGGTAGAAAATGAATATCAAACTCTCTCAATTTTATGGGTCATTTGATTAACCTTTTAGATGCCTCTGGTTTATGTAGAATGACCTTCAATAGTAAATGAGTGTAAACACCTATGGTGTGAGCATGGAAGTATGGATGCAATTTTTGCCCTGAGAAAACTAAAGCCAAAACCATCTTATCTGCCAGTGGATAACAACTTTCTATAGCAGAGAGAATTTTGTTGACATAGTAAATTGGTCGTTGTATTGCATTTGCTTCTCACACTAAAATTGAGCTTATTGCGTGGGAAGAGACTACTAGATATAAGTATAACATCTATCATTGGATAGGCTTGGATAGTAAGGGTGGAGATGCTAAATATTCCCTTAGTTGCTCAAAAGCTTGACATTCATCACCACGAAAATTATTATTTTTAGCTCCTTTAATATTTTAAAGAATGACAAGTATTTATCTCTAATGGGCTAAGAGATAATGCGAATTCCCCCATTCAAGCATTGAACTTCCTTGATATTCTTTGGAGGAGCCATATCTCTGAGCACTCTGATTTTGTCAGAATTAGCTTCAATCTCGTGGTGGGTGACCTTGAACTCAAGAAATTTTTTCGACGTAACCCCAAAAGCGCACTTGGTCGGGTTAAGTCGCATGTTATAATGTCGAAGAAGGTTAAAGCATATTTCTAAGTCAGAAATATATTATGATTCTTCCAAGCTTTTTACTAACATGTCATCCATATATACCTCCATTATGTGACCTAAGAGGTCTTTAAAAATTTTATTCATAAGCCGTTGATAGGTAGCACTAGTATTTTTCTAACCCGAATGACATAACTTGGTAATAATATAAACATTTATATATTTGAAATGATATGACTTCTTCATCCATTGGGTCCATTTTTATTTAGTTGTAACCTGAGTAAGCATCCAAAAAATTAAGCATTTGATGCCCAGATGTAACATCAACCAATTGATCAATTCGGGGGATGAGAAAACTATCTTTCGGGTAAGCTTTGTTGAGATCAGTGCAATTAATATACATTATCCAAGTTCTATTTGCTTTCTTAACCATGACAACCTTTGCTAGTCATGTAGAGTAATATACTTCTCGTATGAATCCCGCTTCTAAAAGCTTATTAACTTATTATTCAATAGCTTGAAGATCAAGTGCAAAACTCGCATCTTTGGATGATGAATGTTGGATCAATCTTGAGAGTGCATGATCACATCGAGAGGCATATCCTGGACTCAAAGATCTTGATTTTGCACAAGAAGTCTATGTATTTTATCCTCTATTCGTCCAAGAGTAGAGATCTGACTTGCACTATTCGTAAAGGTTGGTCATCTAACAATAAAACAAAGAGCAAGTTTTCTACAGGCGAAGCTCTTTGAGATACTTCTTCAGCTCGAAAATTAAAATTTCTCGATGCTTAAGGTCACCGAAGGACGTAGCTGAGCTTGTCTGAGGTAACATGATTGTGTTATTTGTTGATTTCCATAGACCACTTCAACCCCAACGGGAGTTAAGAATTTCATCTTAAGATGAGATACCGAAGTAATGGCACAAAAAATTGATTGGAGGAGCCTTCAAGATAGTATGTCAATCGACTTGACCACCATGAATTGAATTGAATGAGTCACTTATCGAGAAATTCTCGAAGATAATAGAAGGTGATTGCCCCTCCACTGCATGGCATTATCAAACCTATATAATGTCTACAGGTTGGAGCTTTTCCCTAACCAATCCTATGCTAAGAAATGTGAGTAAAATATCGATAACTCCCTATCAATCAAAATTCTTAACATTATAACATGGGTCACCCATCTCACGATGATAAGTGGATCTTGATGCGAACTTGGACTCTTCTAAGTCCGAGTCATTAAAAGTGATGGAATGATCATAAGATTTCTTTAACTCTAGCTCTGAGGTGGCAATGAGGACTTGATTAGATAGTAGTGGTCCTCCCGTGATTATTTCAATTTCTCCAACCATTCGACTATTTGTTATTTTATGATGATTGTCGGTTCCCCCGAGTTATGTTTGCTTGATTTGATTGATTCTGCACAAATCGACGTAGATATCCTTGTTGAATGAGCCCCTCAATCTCTTCTTTGAGTTATTTACATGCCTCAGTAGTATGTTCACGACTTCGATGGAAGTTACAATATTGCTCCTGATTTCCTGAATTTGGTTTCAGTGGATGTGACCACTTAATGGTCTTTTCATCTTGAATGACCATCAAGACGTTAACGCGATATGTGTTCAGTGGTGTATATTCCTTTTCTGGTCGTGGTTCAATTCATTGATGTGAGAGTCATGGAGGGATCACGATCTTTTGCTTCTTTTGATGGGATATTGACCAGGTTCCCGGGCACTCTTTTGTTTTCTTGTGGATTGTTAAAATTATTTACGATGGGCATTAATAGCTTCATCGATAGAAATTTGCGCTTCCACATGATGAACCAAGTTGGCATATGAGCGAACCGTATCTTGCATTAGTGACGAGTAAAAAGGCCCAAGATGGAGCCCTCCAAAGAAAACTCCTCTTAATAGTTCAGGGACTACTTTAGGTATTTGGTGGGCCTCTAAGGAGAACCTCTGGAAGTACTCCTTAAGTGATTCACCCTCATTTTGAAGAATGCCTGAGAGATGAGAGGTATCTTTAATGATCCTTTGGTTTGCAATGAACTATTCTACAAAAATTTTGGTGAGTTCGTCAAAAGTATGGATGGATCCCCTTCGAAGGGAGTAGAACCAAGTGCGAGCCTGACCTTTGAGGGTGACTGGAAAGACCTGACAAAGTAGTGTGTCAGGAGCTCGTTGGATATGCATGATGGTCCTGTAATGGTCGTTCATATGTTGTCCCATCATAGGAGTGATGCTCGGAAGCTTGAACCCTACGGGAATATGATGTTGAAGAATAGCTTTAGTCAAAGATGAAGACTCATGATAGCCGCGATGAGAGGGAAGATAATTTTCATCTTTAAACTAGAATTCTTCTCGCACTGAGCGTTGTAATTTTGCACGTATAACATGATGGGTGGAATGAACCAGATGAAAATGTGCCAAGCTACCGATAATAATTGGTGGATTAGCAATTGGTTGAGATACAAGTGATTGATGAGTAAAATTAGCAGTGTCAAGGAGGTCAGCATCACGGTCTAGAAGTAGAGGAATTTTAGCGTGATGGGGAGAAGGCCCCGTATTAGCATTTTGACCTCCCTTGGCTAACGAACAATCTTGGGGGAGATGTGTTTGCCGCAAAGAGTAGTTATCTGTTAAAAGTCGATTATCTCATTTGAGACTCTTCCATTCAACTAACATGATCTTAGAGATTCTGCAGACCTTCACCGATAGGCATGCCTATCAGGGGGAAATGAGGCAGAAGCTTGACATCATTGGTTCAAGGATTGGTTTCGGGAGTGACGGGAGTTGGAGCAGGGTCTATTGTGAGTATCACGCTGCTATAATATGATCACGTAGATCAAGGATTGTTTGTATTTTCATGATGCCAAACTATTGCATGCTAGAAAACTACAGAATAAAAGTTTACGTCTTTTTATAGTGAAATCCAACACACACACATATATTAAAGTAACAATAACCCAAGATTTTTATGGAAAACCCTAAAGAGGGGAAAAAATCACAGGGCCTAGCCAAGTAAAAATCTTCCACTATGTATCTATTTCAGAGTACAAAGTTTTCTCGATAACGGGATTACAAAATTGTATATGAGAAAGCTTGACAATGGGATCCTAGAATCATGTAACAATAGGCGCAAAGAGTGGTTGGATCAGCTTGTTGGTGGCGTTGATGATTGTGAACGAATTGCCGGGTGATGACCGGTGGAGATGGCCGGCAATGATGACCGGCGGTAGTTGGCGGTGGTGACTGATGGTGGTGGTCGATGACGATGATGATCGATGGTCAACGGGCGACGAGGTACGGCAGCCGGCGTGCGATGGTGGTCGGCGACGGACCATAGTATCGAATCGCCGAAAGTGGTGGCACGATATTCTGGAGGATCTTCAAGCCTTAGAGCTCTCTCTTCTCTTTAGCATGTGCTCTTCTCATGTGAAGAATGAGAGGCTATTTATAGATTAGAGGGACGACGTTTCTGTAAATACATGCAAAATCCAAACCACTCTATCGGACGGCTCAAAATGATTCCCTTGATCATCTAATGTATTTTAAGTATTTGAATGCTCAAATGAAGTCAAAATTAAGAGATCTTAGGCTTATTAGATCCGGCTCGTCAAGACGCTCAATTTGATCATAAACACATCATATTTAGGAACTATTTAGGGATTCAACTAATATCCCAAAGTTTTCAATGATATTTTAAGTGCTGGATCTGGTCTAGTTTCAACTTAGGATCAGATTGCCTTTGACATCAAGCTTCATGCTTCGACTAGTGGAATTTCCAATGTCATATCAATAGTCAAATTTCTCATTATAAAAAAGATTATATATATAAATATATAATGGTTTTATCATGTCTAGTTTAGAAAAATGTTCTTAGATCTAATTTATTTTTTAGGTATATTTACGTTAATTTAATGACAAACTAATACATAATTCATGTGCAGGGATTAAATCCTAAACCTCTTGATTAAAAGCAAATACTTCAACCACTAGGCTAAGATGTATTGCACTCATATCTAATTTGAATTTTACAAGTCAAATACAAATGTACTAAATTTGAAATAAATTAGATAAATAAAATATTAATGCTATTGCAACTTGAGTTTGATCAGATTTATTTTTGCTATATTTTTAAGTGCCCTTATATATTTATCTGTTGTATACGAAAGGTATACTCCACTCAGCCTGTTGTGGAGTTCTGACCAAGCTAAGTTGTAACTCATCTTATGATTACTAGATCGAGTTGTATCATGTTCAACATCTCATAAGAAACTCAGCATCATATCAGAAGAGCTCATCACAACTGAACATGTGAATTCACTCAAAGAACTAGTCAAAGGCATTCAATTGAGGAACTCACCAACTATTTGACTAAGGTATAACTCAGTAGACTCACCCAATGCAATGGAATGGATCCTTCAAGTCATCTCATTTGGAGAGCCACGTCAGTAGAAGGCCATCTTCACTATCATATCATATCATCTTCACATTTATATATGTGAATAATTTGTGTTTGTATGTCATATTTTTTACTTTTTTATTTATAGTGCAGCCAACTTTGTAGCTCTTACACCCATAAATAAGGAATCAGTAGATATTCTTTATACCTTTAAATTTTAGACACTTCAATTAGATTATAAATATTTCAAGAGCTCTATTCGACTAAATGTAATATAAAAATAAATTATAATAAAATAGTTATATGATTTAAAAATCTTATAAATAATTAAAAAAATATCTTCATTTTAACTTGCATAAACTTTAGTGCACCTACATTCTATATAATTGTTTGGTTGCCTAAATTTTGGGTGTAAAGTAAATCGAATATAGGGGTTTTAGCTTTTTTGGTGTTTGACATGGTGCAAAATAAAGTTTTCAAGGTAATGTAATGTATTTATAATATATTACAAAGGTCCTTTTTAGTGTATTTAGAATGAATTCCAAATATACGCTGTAAGTGTTATTCGCTAAACCGAGAAATTTACCCAAAGATCGCTCAAAAAGTCGACTAATTTGGACCCGACCGAGATCGAAGAAGAAAATGAGCACTTTTATAAATTTGGCTCAAATTATTTCGAAGTCAGTTCGATCACACGTCGAAATGCGACTCGATCGGATCAAATAATTTCATGGACCGCCCATCTATAAAACCCGCTATAATTCAATGCTGCCGATGATCGAGGGAATCGAATCAACGGGAGATGAATTTACTTTTAATATGTCTCCTCGCTCGAGTCCTCGACACTTAACTAAGACTCAATTTCGACTCTGATTTCTTCTTCTCTTCTTTTTCTCGTTTCTTCTTGGCTCATAATTTCAAAAGTCGAAAATTTCACTCACGATATCGATGACTGATTTCAATCTCTATTGGTTGAGGTGTTTCTTTGTCACTATCATCTTTGTTCACCTATTTTTGACCAGATGCATTGCTTTTGTTCCGTAATTACTACCTACTTGTTTCATTGATAAGTATTTCATGCTATGAGCCTATGACTATGAGCTATGGCTAAGAGATATCTTCTTTCAATTATTTCCGATTCCATTATTTGAGGTTAGCCAACCATGTTTTGTTTCTTCAATTGTTTGAGTTCGAGATTGTTGCTTTTGTTTTATTAATTAACTATGTCCAAGGGACCAAGCTCAATCGGATGGTTTGTTGTGCTTCATCGGCATGCATGTGTATCTCTATTTTTACTTCGACCATCCTGGATGAAGTTATATTTGTTTTATGCATGTTGTAGAGGTTAGCCACTTAGCTTTATGGGTTTTATTTCAATGTTTCACACTCTATAGTTGTAATGTGTAATGAGAAATTATTTTAATGTGCTATGTCAAGGAGAGAAATTGTGCTATCAAGTGAGAAATATTTTATAAAGCATGCTATGCCCATTACACTATCCCGAGGAGATGACTGATGTGTTTGCAAAGGGTTTCATTTGTTTGATGGTTTTAAGTTAAACAATACATTTGAATATGAGCGCATTTTATTAAATATGTTCATATCGATATTATGTCTACATTCTATCCGCAAAGTTGATTGTTTAGTTATGTGTTGAAACACTTACAGTAATTATTGTTGTCATGCAGCTTCAATTATGAGGATATTTCCTATTGCATCTTGGGAGTTTAGTTACTGTGTTGTGATGATTGTAATATTGGAATTTTACTATGCATAATAGAAACCGTTGTCTTTCCCATGAAAAGCATTTTCTAAAAGTTTAATGTTTGCATTTCTGCCATAATTATATTTTTGGGGCTTTGAGATTACTTCTTTTTCAAAAAAAAAAGTTTACATTTTATTACATTTGTATTTTGATTTAAGAATGCATTGAGCATTCGGGTGACATGTGATCGACAAGAATGTTTTAAATTATTTAAAATGATTTTGAGTATTGAATGACTTGGGAAGAATGCATCAAATATATGACTTGGGAAGAATGCATCAAATTAATGAATCTTTTATGAAGTTTTGCTTGCTTCCTTTATCTCTTAACTGCATAATGTTAGTGATTTTGACTATTTTAAGCACGTACACTCTTAAATTTCTATTTTGCATCATTGATATATTCTATCTTGCAATAAATTATGTGTATTTTCAATCTATTGATATCTTGAGATTTTTATTTGAATTGGTGATGTAATTTCTTAAGACACAATGACAAGTCCTTCAAAGAAAATCTAATAATTCTTCAAGTCATCCTATTGATGATAATGCAACAACTCAATGAGAGTGTAGGTGAAATAGCTTCTATTAAAAAGAACAAGGGTAAAAGACAAAGATCTGAAGTTTGGTAACATTTCAGTGAAATTACTGTAACAGAATAGGGAAAAGTGGTACAGAAGTTTAAATGTAATTATTGTGTGAAATCTTATGTCAAACAAAAAATTGGAACCACGTCTCAGTTAAGTACACACTTCAAGATAAATCACTATAGCAAGGTTGATAATAAAGGAAAGAAGCAAAAACTATTTGATCTAGTAGTAAAGGATTTAGAGGAAACTGGTTCAACATCTACTTTGTGTGTTTCATCTGCTTATGATCATTCTAGAATAAAAAATATTATGGCTAAGATGATTATTGTTCATGAATATTCCTTCATGATAGCTGAACATTTATGGTTCAATATCTTGATGAAATCAATGAATCCAAATTATCCTAAAATTTCAAGATTTAGCATCAAGGAAGAGTGTATGAAAGTGCATGAAATTGAAAAAGATAAATTGAAAAAAAGTTTGAAAGTTGTTGAAAGAGTTTTGATTACTAGTGATTGCTGGACATCAAATCAAACTATTGGTTATATGTGTCTAACTATGCATTACATTAGTTACGATTGGAAATTACTCGATAATTAGCATTGATTTGGATCCTCTCATAGTAATTGATTGAGGCAATTTCAAAGTTTGTTACAATGGGGTCTACAAAATAAAATTAGTACCATAATTTTTTACAATGCATCATCAAATGACGAACAATTAGAAATTTGAAAGCATTGTTCATAAGATCCGATTTTTAATGATGGGGGATTTCTTTCATGTTCATTGTGCAACTCATATTTTAAACTTAATGGTGCAGGATGGATTGAAAGAGATCAGAATAATTGAAAGGGTAAGAGAATCTATCTTATTTATAAAATGATCTCCAAGTCGCTACATAAATTTGGAGAGATTGCAAGACGCTTTTATCCACAAAGGCACTTTGTATTGATGTGCCTACAGGAACTCCACATACAAGATGTTAGCTTTTTTATTATAAGAATGTATTTTGAATATGTTTTATGATCTCAATTATATATGGCTACCTTCTCAAGAAGATTGATTAACTTTGAGAAAGTAAGAGAACCGCTTCAAATTTTTATCAATAACTAAATTTTTCGTTCAACCTATCATACAAATAGATCGCTTCCAATCTAGTTCTAATCAAGAAAACATTGGATCGAGAATGCTTATCTTGTACTATTTTCATTTCAAACATGGCAAGTAGCATGAAGACTAAATTTGATAAGTATTGGACAGAGTGTTCAATGTTATTTTCAATTGTTTGCATTTTAGATCCTAGAATGAAACTATTTGCCATCAATTATTACAATCCACAAATATATGATGGTGCACATTGAGAAGGACAACGCCAAACAAAAAACTTATTGACCTATACTCTTATTTTGTTGATATGCATACGTAAAGAAATTAAAGCATCCACCTCAAATTGAAATAACCACAACTGAAGGTGGCAATGCTTCACATGATGATCTGGTTGGTTTGTATGATTTTATAGATTCTATTGACCTTTTAGTTTCACAAAAGTCTGATTTGGAGATATACCTTGATGAAGCTTGTGTGAAATGCCCGATTCGAATTTGATATTTTAGAATGGTGGAAAATGCGCCATGAAACATGACTCTCTCAAAGATGGCCAAAGATATTTTACCATCCTGAATAACAATTTCAATCGCTTTAGTGTTGGGAGTCGTACTTAGCATTATAGAAGTTCAATTTCACCAAGAACATTAGATGCTTTAGTATGTAGTGGAAACTGATTCGGGCATATTCATCAAAAGATCCATTGGTAATATTTATTTACTTTTTATTTTATAATGCAATTTTCTTCTATTCAAATATGAGTTTTATTTTTCTATTGCAATTTCGTTTGATGTTCTATGGAAGAGAACTTACTTATAACCAAAGCTTATCTACAATCACAAATGAAAATCGTGATATCATTTCAATTATGCTCTCCTTTTTTTCTTTCTACATATTTTATTTTAGTGAATATTTTGTGAGACTCTTAAGTAATTTGGTTATGTTATGTACTTATGTGAGAGTCTGTGACATTTATTATGGGCTATGTAGTATTTTATTATATATTTTCTGCTTTTGTGTTTTAATATTTTATGTTAGTGGCGAATGTCGATATGATGTCCACTGATAAAATTAAACTGAGATGGCCTAATGGAGGCTTTGGTGATTGATTTTTTATATTTCTAGTGGAATGATTTGGTCAATGATCTAAATTTGAGACCATTTAATCATTTGGGGTGACATACTTGATAATGTCTTTAAGTTTTTATCTAAATTTCAAATTTTGGTTTTTTACAAATATATATTATTTCATCTTACATTCTTACTATATTTTATCTATGATTATTAAAATATGAAAATATGAATTATTATATCAAGTCATATAATATTGTTTTGAATGATATTATATTATTTTATCAATAAGTCTAAAGTTAAGAGATTATGGAACTATGGAAGGCAATTTTGTTGATCATAGATGCTATTTTGATGATTGTTATCAAGTCTAGTTTTGCTCAATTAGTTTACCACTCTTAGTCTAAAATTTGTTTAATATCACTAAAAAATTAACCAATCATCTCAATTTTTTTGAGGCACAAAAATCTATTACTTTTCTTTTTATTTTGGTTTTCTTTCTCCATTCTTTCACCAATAGAGAATTGCAATATGGTCGTTTGGACAATGATGAGAAGTCTTGTGCTATAATTTATTTTTTCTGGTTCCATTATTTCAAAGAAACTTATTTCACTAATTTTTTCTTATCTATTCTATTTCTCACATTTTTTGTTTTGGGTTCTATACTTAGTTATGAACCCATGGTCATAAAGACTAAAGTGGGTTATCATGGAGAATTTTTGATTTTCTAATTTTGGACAATGGTGAGAACATAATATATTTGTAATTGGGCTAACTCAATTATTTTGCTTCATTATTCAGCTCTTGCCTCTCATTAGATGACCTAAACCTACAGCCTTTTATTCCTCAGTCTACTATATTAATACATGATGTTTCATTTGTGAGGTTTTGTAATTTTGTTAGAGATTTGTTTCTCATCTTGCTCTAATGGATGGCTTTGCAATGGAGGTTGGAGCATACAATTAGAAGTGAAATATACAAATTACAAATTTCTTGTTATTTCTAATGCTTGAAGATGGATATTATTTTCTCGACTGAGTCCCACAAATAAAAGATAATTTAATATTTTGTTATTTTTATTTGTTTTAAATGTTGTCAATTGTATCATTTTTTTATTATTGTTAGTGATCAAATATGAAATATGAATTATAATATTAGTGAGACTTGTACAAAATTTGAATTTATAAGAACTATTTAGTTGTAATGTGAAATTATAATGTCATTGAAAAATTTTATTTTCAACTCAACATTTGTGGTTGTTGATGCTTACATTATATTATTTACATATTCAAAAATTTATGAATCCTAAATTGAAATCGAGCCAATCGAGCACTGCTTGATTTCAGCCATTTGAATTCGAGCTTTTCACTTTCGAGCCGGATCGAACTCGATCTAGAATCGATCACTCAAAATCAAATCTTCGAGTACAATTTATTTCGAGGAATTTTTTTTTCGATAATTATAGTTCGCCGAAATTGATCGACAGCCTCGCCGTCATCCTCCATGTTGAGCCACAACCTCAAGAATACTTTATATTATATTTATTTTACAAAAAAAAACTCGTGTATTTATACAGTTTTCAACCAAACAATCCTGAAGTAGTCCAAATACATTATATTTCTTTTACACTGTATTTTTTTTTCAAACTAAAAAGCCCCATAGTAAAATCAAAAGCTACAAGTATTTCTAACAGCCAATCAATATATATATATATATTATCATACCATGATGATTTTATCAAGCACTCATTTTAATTTCGATTTATATAAATAGAACTTCATTTTAAGTTAAGAAGGTCCATACCAATTCATGGGCTTCCAACTATTGGGCCGGCCCAGTCTGTCGGTGCACAGCAAATGTTTAATATCCAAAATAGTTATTTGAAAATTAGGAGCACAGGCACGTAGATATTAATATATTATAGGTGACATTTAGAAACATTGCTTCATATATTTAATTTCAAATCATTTAAAAAATTTTACTCTTTTAACAATAAAATTATATTTTCATAATATAATCAAAATTATTAAATATTACAAGTTATTAACAATCGTTATTATAAATTTATTAATGTTTAATTAATTGTAATATAAATAGTAATAAAATATTAAAAATCTCCGAATTAATCTTTAATATCCTATGCTAAGAGTAAATTATTTATTACTTTTATCAATTATTAAAAAAAATAAAAAATTTCTCGTGCTTAATTATGTTTTTACATGCTATCAAATGATTTAATTATTTTAATAGCTATTATATATATAAAGAGTTAGGGGCTATATGGTTCACTGGTCAATATTTTTAATTATTAATTTTATAAATAAAACCTATATTTGCTGACATCCACATGCAAATTTATTTAATAAAAAATTAAATCATTATAAAAATATGAAAATTATAATTAATCTTTCTATGTAGCACGACAAGAAAAAAAAACCAAACATTCTTATTTCAACATTATTTTCAATAATAAAACTATTTAAATAATATTGAACCAATGAACTCCATAGTTAAATCTAATTAGTTTCTAATTTGCCTATGAAACATAGTTATGATTAATTAAATAACTAATTAAATATTGTATGCTCAATTATTATAACTAAATAGTAATAAATTGTAATGATCTTAATTATATTACTAATTAATTTCTAATTATTTGAATTAGCCTTTCATTAGTCTAGTTTACTAAAATAGCCTCTTATTGAAAAAGATTGACGGTGAACCTTCCACTTTAAGCCACAAAATAAAATGGGGAGTATGCCTCAAGGTCCAAGACTATAAATATAGCCTTGAGCTTTTAAATAGTAGTGAGTTTAAGCATAATAAATATAGAGTTAGCCTTTATTAATAATTAAAATTTATAAAATTAAATAATTTTTACAATAATCTAGATAATTCATTTATATAATATTTTATTGTGTTTTTATGAGTTGATAGAAGATGTACCTTGGTGTATGCTTTTTGCTGAAGACATTCTTCTTATTGATAAGACTAAAGAGGGAGACCAAGAAAAACATGAATTATGGAGGTCAACCTGAGTCTAATGGTTTTGTTACAGATCTAAACCTAATATATGTAATTTAGTTGTAGAAGTTCTACTAGTTGTATTGTGACATTAGTGAACAAGTCATTATAAAGAGTGAGCGATTTAGATATTTAGGCTCTATTGTACAAAATGATGGTGAAATAGATGGAGATGTTATTAGTAGAATTCAAATTGGATAGTTGAAGTGGAGGAATATCTCTCAAGATAGAAAAGTTTTGCTTAAACTTAAAGAAAAATTTTATAAGATGATGATAAGACCCCAATGACTTATAATAATAAAAGAGAAACATAAGACCAAGTTAAGCATGTATTTATGAGGATGCTCAAGAGTTTTTACTCTTAGAGATAAAATGCTAAATGAGTATCGAAAATGTTGGAGTAGCTCCAAAGAGTAGATAAGATTAAAGAGAGTCGCCTTAGATATTTGGCCACATAAAGCCGTCATAATCTACAGTGAGTAGATGCATTAGATTTGCCTTATGTTAAGAAAATATAGAGAGCCTAAAAAAGACTTTGTTAAGGTATAAAAATGACCTTAGTATACTTGAATTAAATGAGAATTTGACACATAATATGATACAATGGAGACGAATGATTTATGTAGCCGACCTCACTTAGTGGGATAAAGGCTTGTTGTTGTTGTTGAGTTGATGGAATTTTAAGATGATTGATTTATTTAGGATTAATCTTGATGAGATTTAAAAAAATATTTAGTAATAAGTAGAATTGATTCCATTCTTCCAAAGTGGACTGAATTTGTATTAAAATCTATTCAAGTCTTATTGATATTATTAATATATATTGATTTTGAAAGCTTAGACAATAAATTAAAAGTTTTGATTGAATTAAACTAAGTAAAATGTCATGTGAAACTCAAAATTCACCTAGAATTTATATATTTTAGCAAAAACTTATTAAAATTCTTGAACATTTGATAAAGTTCTATTATAATTTAATTAATAAAATCCAATTAATTTATATATACTTACATTGATTTTTTTGCCTTAAACCCCCAATGAAATACTCATCTATATTCCATACATGAAAAATATATTCAAATTTTTTTTAATAAAAAATTCAAAGTCATAACTATAACTAAACTTAAAATTGATAACTCATCTTAACCTAATAGTTTAGACCTTAAAATTCTTAGAGTTCAAAACTCTGAACTGGTTGAACTATCTAAACTAATTGAAATTAAAAATCTTAAGATTACGTCAAAACCAAAATAAAACTAAAATAATTTCCACTTGGACCAGTGCCTTCTCACTTATTTAAGCTCCTTGTGTTTACTCCAAAACTTAGAGAGCGAGCGAGAGAGAGAGAGAGAGAGAGAGAGAGAGAGAGAGTGAGAGAGAGAGAGAGAGGAGGGAGGAAATAGAGCAATCAGCTTTTTGGACAGTACAGAGAGAGAGAGAATCAGCTTTTTGGGCAATAAAGAGAAGGAAATTTTATGGAAGAAGGAAACAATTACTTTTCAACAGCATCTTTTTGCAAAGTACATTTAATTTTATGGATGGATATGTAGAGAGAGAGAGAGAGAGAGACTCAGCATTCTGCAATACTTTCCGTTTTTATAACTCCTTTATTTCGCAGGTGGAAGAGCATTAATAATGATAAAATAAGCTCGGAAGGCTTAGCTCAAGAGAGAGAGACGAAGCTCCATAGTAGAAGGCTATGGTAGGAGCGCCGAAGCAGCCACCGGCGTCTGCTTCTCTGATGGAGAGGCGATTTAACGCCGGCGACGACAGAGAATGGAGCTTTCTGCTGCAATGAGTATAAATGTGCAGTTTCTGTGATATTGGCACGCGGCTCAATCTGTTCTTTGTTCTTTCTTTCTTCTCCCCTTTCTTTTTTTTCTTTGTTCTTCCTTTTCTTTTGAATTGTTTGTTAATAGTTTGTTCTGTCATATGTATCTTGGTTTTAGGATTTACTGCTTGTTAACGCTTTAGTTGCTGAATTGCTCGACCTGATTAATGACAGCTTGAGAAACCAGATTTTTTTTCTTTTTTTTTTTTTGCATTTTTTTCAAGATGAAACATTAGGTTATAATATTTTAATTTAAATATAATAACAATATAAATATTATATTCATTCAATTAATTTTACATTGAAAGAAACATGAGCAGGAAATATATATATATATATATATATATATATATATATATATATATATATATATATATATATATATATATATATATATATATATATATATATATAAATCTTATCCCATGCGATGTATTATAAGTCATGGAAGACGTGCACGCAAAGCAATGCATGCGACAAAGAATAGGAGAGGATGATTTGTTTAAAAGGAGAGTGATAAGGAAACGAGTAGACTTAATAAATATTATCCACAGCACTGCACATATGAAGACAAACTGTTTCTTCTAATTCTGTTCAAATCAGCTCATCTATATGATAGAGTAGTAGCAGTTGTTGTTGTTGCATGATTAGTTTATTAAAATGTTATAAGATGTTAAAGAAATGTAGTTGCAATAATTGATATATTTATAGACTTAAGATGTCATAAAGGGGACTTAATGTAGGCTATTATGGCTTATGATTTGTCTTCAATGTTCTTAATAGGGTTACAAAGAGATAAGTATAAAAGAAAAACAATAATCTAACTCATCACAAGACAAGGGTACATCTTTTTTTTCTTTTGGATTATTATTGAGCTCCATGTGGCTGTTTGATTTGGTGTATTTTAAATTTTCTTTTCTATTTATTCTAAGCTCTCATCCTTCATTTCTCAAAGGTCTTTTGGCAAACAATGGGTTATAAATGTTAAGATTATTAAAGCATGTAAAGTAATATGAGATTACCATATTATTGTTTGTGTGTGAAAGTTGTGAGAGTAGAAATTTAGAATTTATTGTCTTAGTTTACCATAATATTGCAATAGATGATGATAGACCATGATCAAGATAACACCTCATTTTGAAAAGGGGCACAAAATATTATAGGATTTTGCAGGCATTTGAACAAAATCAAGCCAATAATCCCTTATATTGGTGGAAGGGGATTAACTGTCTTGGAGTCCACTAGTGATTAAAGACAACCGAGTCAATCTCCATTTCTAAAAAAAGTGGGGATTAAGCGATTTAAAAATGATTGATGACATAGAAAGAATCAGAGAACACCCAGAATGACAAGCTTATACTCAAGATTGTGATTAGAGTTTTGGAATTCTCTACAATTTAAGAGTTTTGCCTTTATATATATCCATATTTTGTGCAAATAATGTATATTGATAGATTTTGAATGAGATAATTTGGTTTTCTTTATGGGGTTTTTACATACATACCACTCAAAACAACCTATTTTACTCATTTAACATATGAAACTTTATTATTACTTGAAGTAAAGTTCATACCACTCTTCTAAATGAAAAAAATAGTACACCTTGTTTTGTGGTATACAAGTAATAAAGTTTCACATGTTAAAAGTAAAATAGGTTGTTTTGAGTGGTATGTATGTAAAAACCCCTTTCTTTATTATACTTTATATTCATGCTTTAAAAGATCCCTCCTATACTCTACAAATATATCTGAGTTAGTACCCAGGCAAATTTTTAGAAAATATATTAGATAGTAAATAAAACTTTACTAAATAATTTTACTTTTACAAAGGATTTTATATTTGTGTTTCAAGATTGTTCATTGATTTAACCTCCTAGAATAATCACATCTTTTTATTATAAGAGAGAACTTTTTATCATTATTTGTTTGTAGACTTTACAATATATTGATTTAATGATGATATGACACTTAAAATACTACTAGTCGAAACACGAATCTTGATGCTAAAAGTAAGTCGATCCAAGTTGAAACGGTGAGATCAAACACTTAAAATATTCTTGGAAACTCTGGGATGTCAGTTAAATCCCTAAATAACTCTCAAATATGGAGTGTTTATAGTCAAATCGAGCGTCTCGACGATATGGATCTAACGAGCCCAAGATCTTATAATTCTGACTTCATTTGAGCATTCAAATACACAAAATACATCATATGATCAAGAAATCAACATGAGCCGTCATGGAGAGGAGTGGTTCGATTTTGCATGTATTTACGCCACTCCCTATAAATAGCCTCTCAATATATGAGGAGGCAAGCAGAGAGGAGAGAACTTAAAGCTTGAAGATCTTCCAAGCACTCACACTGGCAACCACCACGCCCGCCGGCAGCTGCCACCAAGCGCCCGATCCTCGCCATCTCTTCATCTTGACGCTAGTCTTATTCGCTATTCACCATCATTTGCTACCACTAGCAATACCACCAACGTGATTATGATTTGTTGTCTTTTGGGGTTCTCATTGTCGCTTCTCATCATATTATAATCCGTTATCGGAAAACTTACTCAAAATAAATATATAGTGGAAGCTTTTATCGCAGTGATTTTTTTCCTCTTTTCGAGGTTTTCCGTTAAAATTTCAAGTTTTCTTGTTTCTTTAAATACATGTGTGTGTCGTTTCACAAACAAGGCTAAGGCGTAAACTTTCACTCTACCGTAGTTGGTTTTCTAGCACGCAACAAATGAAAACAATTTAGATTTGAGATTGAAGGATATATTGCTTATAGCTTAGTGGATAGGAGAGATGATGATGAAAATTTTAAAGAAGATTTACATGCATAGCATGTAATTTTTATGCATTTACATATCTAACACCTAAAGTTTAATATTTATAGATACAATACTTTTCCTAATCATGAAAAAAGTGTGTATTTCACTTTAAAAAGTAAATGATGGAAGTATTTTTGAAGCAATATTAAAGATTTAAGTATTACTTATGTAGATATTAAATATTAAGTGATAGATATATAAGTATATAAGAATTATTTGTTATGTATGTCAATTCCCTAACCTTTAATCATGATCTCATAAATCCATCATCTTAATTTATCCTAAATCTTATCATTCTCTATTAAAGGAATAGTCATGACTAGAAGTTTCTTGCCAACAACCAATAATTATGCATCTTGAATTATCATAGAATTTTTATACACCATTATTAGTAAATTAAGGAACATGTTGTATCCTTTGGCTATGGCTTGGATTAAAGACTTTGTAAGTATTATTATTTCATCAAGAATTAAAATATAATCATCTCTTGCACGTGACATGATCCTACATGTTCAAAATAATCAACTTTCATCCCACATCTCTATCGATGAAAATATAATAGCAACTTATTATTCTAATATTGTATTAATGTCTTCTCCAATTACCATAAAAAGTATTTGGTAACCTTTATTTCATTATTGAAAGTGTTTTCTACTTGGTAAGATCCATAGGTTTTTCTTTTTCTTAGTTTTCACTTAAGAAACTTAGGTGCTTTCATTTTTCACATTACTTGTCTTTTTTTGTGTATTTTAATCTCAAACTCACACACATAATGTATGTGCAAAGTCTTGAACCCAAGACTTCTTGGTTGAAAGCCAAAACTCTCAAGTCTCAATCAATAGGTTAAGGTGCCTTGCACTAAAGGCTCATTTCTAATGGCATCAACTTTAAGGTGCATAAATGTGTTGATTTAAAATTTTAGTTTTGGAAATTATTGTGTTTGGTATGATGAATTTATATTTGGAATCCAAATACTCAATCAACCCTTGATGAGTTACAAATTAATGGTAAGATCATTTTTTAAGAGCTTTATTTAGCAAACTTTATAGTGAGTTCCATATTAAGTTCTCTTGATTTTAACAATGAATTCTATTGATTGTAATCTGAGGTTTAAAAGCTCTATTCTAATGTGAAGCTATTATAAAGAAACTGTTGTATAAAGAAAATATGATGCATAAACAAATTTTTTTATTTTGTCAAAATAAAATCATAGTTTTTTGGCCGCCAACACAGATAGTCAGGTCAGGTTAAAAAGTACAATTTTCTCATCACATATTTCTCAAAATACAACTAAAACATTGCCGAGCTTTTCCAAATACAAAATTTGAGTTGGTGAACCAACGCCCCAAATAGAGCTTAAATTAATTAATTTGTGGGGACCAATTTTAGTTCATCACATCAAAAATAATTTATTAAATAAATAAAATATGATTTTCCTTATAAATCTATCATAAGGAATGATTTATGACAAATATTGCATCCTGCAGATTTTTATATTGCATATTTTATATATTTGCTACAGTAATATTTATAATATTTTGTTTATTATGAAATTTCTGTCACCACAAGTATTTTGCAATAATAAGTTCCACATGCATAAATTTCTGTTTATCTTGTTTTAGCAAGCACAAAAATAGGTAGAATAATTAAATAAAATTTATATACTACCACATAGTTTTATCTATTCACATATTTAATATTTAAATTTTATATTATATATTTGATATGATCCTGAAAATTCCTCTAGTAGAAGCACGAATCTTGATGCCTATTCGAGAAATTAGAAGATCAAACACTTAAAATATTATTAAAAGCTTGACATCGGTTAAATTCAAAAGCTCTCATATGGAGTGTTTATAGTCAAATCGGCGTCTCGACGTTAAGCCAAAGATATAATTTTTCATTTTGAGCATTCAAACACACAAAATCATCATATGATCAAGAATCATGAGCCATCCTGGAGGAGTGGTTTTACATGTATTTATAGACAATCCCATAACTCATTCCTCATGAAGCAAAAATGAGAGAGAGCTTAAGATCCTCCAATCTATACATCTGATCACTTTTGATCCTGCCGTCGTCGATGCAGCTCATCGTGATAATTCTACCAATGATTGTTGATTTAAATAATTATTTTTTTTCACTGATTGCTCCACATAGTTATTTATCATCCTGACAACCAAATATATATTGTTTATTGCGATTTTATTAAATTTCTATACATTATTATGTAATCTCTTATGAAAACTTACTCCAAAATAAATATATAATAGTTTTTATTTTATGATTTTTTTTATCTTGATTTTTCACGTAAAATTAGAGTTTTCACTTTCTTTAAATACATATGTTTTATTTTCACAATTTAATAAACTTTCATTCTACCAATTGGTTTTCTAGCACAACAATATCTAACATTTTTCTAATTTAAATAAAAAGATATATATAAATATATCACATAATATATATATATATATATCTAATATTTAAAAATTGATATTTATTTATATAATAATTTTATATACCTAAGAATATATATTAAAAAATTAAGAAAAATAAACTTTAATATGATATTAAAGATTGAGATATTATATAACTAAAATTTAAAAATTAAAAATTAAATATATAAATATATAAGAATTGTGTGATATGTATGTAAATTCTCATTATATTTTAATAATTAAAAATTAAAAATTATAAATATAATATTTTTTTATAAATTAAATATATATTTTATTTTAAAAAATAATAATAATGATATTTTTAATATAATATTAAAATTTTAAATATTATTTATGTAATAATGATCGGAGATAAGAACATTTAAATATATATTATTCTTTCTCAAAACCGCGAAAAAAATTCTTGAGCACCGGTGAATCTTGGTTGGAATAGAAAGAGTACCGATGTCGTTCCTCCCCGACGAGATATGGAGCAAGATCCTTGAAATGGGGGCGGCCAGTAATCGTTTAAGCTTCCGCGATCTCTGCTCGGTGGCCATGACCTGCCGCCGTCATAATCGTCTCTCTGGCGACCCTTCTATTTGGTCTATTCTTCTAGCCCTAGATTTTCCCCAGTCAGTCTCATCCTCATCGCCGGCGATACCTTCTAAATCGCTCTATAGAACCAGGTGTGACTATTTTTTGATCCTTCTATCTTTCTTGATCTTGTTAGTTTGCGTTCTTTATGAGAGAATGAGGTAGCTGCCGAGGTTTAGGTTTGAGAGGGATAAAGCACGAAGGATTGCTGCGTGGAAACGTGCCATCCTGATTGCAGAGAGCCAGGCCTCTGTTTGCATGGGAAGGCTGAAGGAGTTGGAGTGCCTGTTGCGGAAGGAGGGTGAGAGGATGATGGCATTATTAGAAGAGTTGAACAACTTGGAGAGGATCAGGTTCTTGGCTCATTTTTCTTGTTTTTGCTGTTCAAATAACCGATAGAAACTTCTTTCTTTTCTTATTTATTTATTTTGGAGGAGCGTGCCTTCAAATTTTAACGATTTTGCGTTTTCAATGCTTCTATTCGTTCATGTGTGCATTTGATTATTTTTGCTAGTGCCAGACACTGTCTTGGATTGTTGTTAAAAATTTAATAGAGATTCAACTTTAAAATTCGATGATTGATATGCAAGAATAAACTAGAAGACCGTTTTAGCCATTTGTCCTCCATTGCTTCTTGTCTTGTGAAATAATTGGTTCTGAATTTATATTTACTTATGGTGTATAAACAATTATGTGTTGTGTATTGCTAACTCAAATACATCCTACATTATGTCCCATGATCAATAAGAGTTGATAGATTAAGATTATGCACTGCATGTTCTGTTTGAAGATAATCTGAAGTCGCTCAACTTTTTACTTATGGATTTTTTTTTAAGTATTTGCGATGGGCATGAAATTTCTTATCCATGCCTGCAGGAACTGTTGAAATTTATCTTGGAAAACTGCTAACTCATTTTTCCAGTATAACATCTAAAATGCTTCTAGCTTATACTGCATACTGCATGTACTTTCCCTGGATATTACTTGGCCATAACAATAAAAACTCGGTATGCATTATCTCCGTTATCTTATTTTTCTTACATGTCACTTAATTGACGTAATTCATATTGTGTGTTCATCAACTTCACTCATACTTTTGTGTGTTTAGATTTATTGGACGCAAACAAGTTCACTTCACACATCTCAGGATGAATTGAAAAGGTTTTATAAAACTTAATTTTGATTTAAAACTCAATTTCTTCTATTTTGTTTGTGCCTACTTTTGTTCTTTTTCAATTGTTTCAAATCACTTCCTATGGATCCCAACTTTCTTAACTATTCTATATATTTAAGAGTTTTTTTTTGATGAAATTCTTGTCTCAATTTGTTTATAAAATACTATAAGAACAATGCTATTGTTGAATTGATTGTTTCACAACAATCACATGATATGTAGTCTTGTAACATGTGCTGTTTCTAGAAGAGGGAAAAAGACATTTTGTTTTTAACATGGCAATGTAGTAGTGCTTAAAACTTTTGATTAGATGTATGAATTCTTCATCCTTATTTTGTTGCATCATTGATTATCATAGCCAAACGATCTCCCCTAAATTTATCATCTATTATCGATTGGAAATCCTGACTTTCTTTGTAATAGCCTTCCTTCTACCACACAAGCTCATCATATGTTGCAGTCAACTACATCTTCCCCAATGATGAAATGCCATTATTGTGCTTATAGCCTTCCATTTCACTTGTTGTCTTCTTGCATTGTTGAAACGCTCGATAATTGGCAACCGTAACTCTATTTTTTCTTTCATGTTCTTGTTTACTCATGAGACTCTCACTATAACACTCATCGTGTTGTATGGTCATGTGTTTAACATATGATCTTTGTGCTACATCAACTATTGCACTTCCTATGTTTATCCCACTATACTTACATCTCACTTTTCCTCACATAGTTTACACCATGCACCCAATCTCATCATTCACCCTACTCTTCCACAAAGAAGCACCTCCTTAGATCGTGCATACTTTTACTCAACTACTTGTGTACCAACCACTACACATAGAACACCATGCAATTGCCACCTCTTGCAACTATGATTTGCGAATCAAATGCTATACTAACCTCAGTTGTTTCCACAATAAAGCACTTTTGATCCCTCCCAAAGGTTTGATTCCTCCTATTATTTATTTTATATCATGTGGTAGACATCAAATTAGTTTTCAGTTGAACAATCAAATTTTTTAAATTTCTTCATTTAGTATCATGGCGATAATACAACCAAAGAGATGAAATGATATATAGCTTATATGTGAGGATATGTGACAAACGCAAAGCTCAATATTGGATTTCCAAAATTGTCAATATTCTCAACACTATTCTTTGATTGACATGTTTCACCGAGTTCATCAACATCTAACTAGGGAAAATTATTTTAAAAATGATTTAGATGGCTGAGAGCATTTGGAAGAAATATTGTCCGAATTTATTTTGATGATAAAGCTGAGGAATCATTTGTTTATGTTTATTAATCTCATGAGGTTATACAAATGGTTCTTTTGGATTTCACCAATCTTCAAATTATGTAGGTTAATTCAACCCACCTAGGACTTATTGAAACTTATGTGGAGTTGAGAAAGTCATTATATTTATTAGAGGCAAAATTGGCGCTCATCTTTTGTTTATGTAGTTCTTAATGCTCCACACCCTAGAAATTGTGCTTATGATTCATGTAATTGTTTCATTTAAATTAGTATTATTTATTGTTTTCAAATTATACTTTACAATAATTATCATTTTGAATAATATTAATTTTACATTTGTTTCATTAGATGTGATTATATTTTATTTGATTTCAATTTTATATATTATAATGTTGTTTCTATAAGTAGGGATAGAGCTAAATTTCAAAATAGTCCCCCGACTATTTGCATATGACCAATTTAGTTCTAGTATCAGATTTTTCCAATTGAGCCCCTGACTATGTATAATTGATCCAAAATCATTCCTCCAACACTAAATTGAGATCAATTTTGTATCATTATTTCTACAGATTTATCATTTTGGATCAATTTTATATATTCAGAGGCTAAATGAGAGAAATGTGATGCTCTAACACTAAATTTGACACATGCAAAAAGCCAGAGGACTATCATGAGATTTATTAGCTTGACTTTTGGATAAAGTTGTTCTGATCCTAGATTTTCTACTTAAGGTCAAGTTTCAAGGTTCTTTTATTTATTTATTTTTGATATTGCTAAAATAGTTTGGAGGTCTTTCAATGCTCATATTTTGCCAGGCGAGCCTCTGTAGCTCTAAACGTCTGGCAACCAGGGTTAGTTCTTGGGAGCCAAAGACAGATGGTGGAGCAATGCACTGTTCCTATTGACTGGTGCGTCAGCAATCTTAAGATGGAAGTCGATCTATGTAAGCAGCAGATCGCAATTTACAAGAATGCTATGTGCGACTCCTTATACTTTATACTTGCTTTTATTGACCAATAATGTAATTGTATTTTTCTCAGTTCGCTAATTTTGATGACTTATTGCAGAATGAGCAGAATAAAAGACTCAGGGAACTCAGTTGTCTCTGACTTATGTCCTCTCAGAGATATAATCCACTTGAAACTTATCTTTCAAGGGTTTCCCGAAATGATTCTGGTGCTAAGAGGAAGACGACCCGGTGAATCCATCTCTCACACCTATGTTCTCAATTAAAATAATGAAAAATTACATATATCACATATTTTTTTATGCATTTTCATGTATGATATCTAAGATTTCATATTTATATTTATATATATAATACTTTTCTATGCATAAAAATGTGTATTTCATTTTAAAAAGATTAATGATAATAGTATTTTGATGTGATATTGAAGTTTAGAATGTTATGTATGTATGATGAGCATCAAGGCTTGATATTTCGGCAATATAACTCATAGATATTCGGGATCAAAAAGTTTTGATACAACAATAACAATAACAACAAGCCTTAATCCCACTAGGTGGGTCAGCTACATGAATCCTTTGTCTCCATTGTGTCATATTATGTGTCAAATTCTCATTTAAATCAAGTATACTTAGATTATTTTTTATACATCTTAACCAAGTTTTTTTTAGGTCTACCTATACCTTTTTTAACATAAGGCAAATCTAATGCATCTACTCTCCTAATCGGTCATGACGACGCTTTATGTGGCCAACCATCTAAGGAGACTCTCCCTAATCTTATCTATCACCAGCTACTCCAACTTTTTCCGAATATACTCATTTTGCATTCTATCTCTAAGAGTAAAGCCACTCATCCACCTAAGCATCCTCATCTCGTAACTTAACTTAATCTTATGCTTCTCTTTTATGACATTCTCGCATATAAATCATTGCAAGTCTTACTTATAAAATTTTTCCAAAAATTTTCGCCCAAGTTTAAGAAACTTTCCTAGACTTCAATAGGCCAGTTTGAATTCCTCCTTAATAACGTCATAACATCCCATTTGTCATTTGAACGATAGAGCTAAATATCAAAGCGGCTCATCTTATTAATGACTTGTTCACTAATGTCTAACTTATTACATTAGAACTCTGACTAAAATTATCTTCAGTATTCAATGGTTTTAGATTTACTTAAATGAAAACCTTTAGACTCTAGAGTTGACCTTCATAATTCAAGTTTTACGTTGGACTCCTCTAGTCTTATCAACAAGAAGAATGCCATTCAGAAAAGCATACACCAAGGTACATCTTCTTGTAAATGCTAGTAAGAACATCCATAACTAAAGTAAAAGATAAGGGCTTAAAGTTGATCTTTGATGTAATCCTGAAATAGGAAAATATTTTGTCAATCTCCTTGTGTTTGGACACAAGTACTAGTATACATCATCCTTAATGACTTGAATATAACCAATATTAACTCCTTTTCTGAACCAAAGAACATCTCTCTTGAAACTTTATCATAAGCTTTCTCTAAATCAATAAATATCATATGTAGATCCTCCTTACTTTCTCTATGCTTCTCCATCAAACCCCAAATGTATAACATCCAGTAGATCTACCATGCAAACCAAATTGATTGTGAAACTTACGTATCACATCGTAGATGCTCGATTACTCTCTCCCATAATTTTAATGTATGACACATTAACTTAATTCCTCATAATTTGCACTCTTGTGCATCACCTTATTCTTAAATATAGAACCAAACTCTTTTCTCCATCTCGACATCTTTTAGTCTTTAAAATGACATTAAAAGATTTGTAATTCAAGAAATTCCGATCTCTAAACATTTCCATACTTATTGGAATATTATCCTTGCTTTTCCACATTTTCTTTAAAGCTTCACTAACTTATATAATCTGACGATAAAAAAAATTCTATTTTTGTTTAGTATTAAGGTTCTTAAAATCAATCGTCTTTCGATCCTTCCAAAGTTTATCAAAATCTAATCCACCTATTTTCAATATCCTTTCTAAAAAAATATTTTATTATTTTCATCCTAATCACTTCACTTGGTTTCCTTCTCTCTTTGTTGGTTAACTTATCCATACATTTTTTACTTTTGATATTTAATCTATGTATAAATTATTAAAAAATTTAAATTTTTTCGCATCATATCTTTCTTCTTTAATCTCTGGTATTTATATCTTTCTCGATTTTGAGTTTTACATCTCCAAGTTTTATAACAAGTTTTACTTCTTATTTTTTATCTTTTTTTTGACACTCGACTACCAAATTCTTATTAAAGAAAGTTTCCTTTGATTTTTTTTGTATTTAAACTTATTTTTTCCCATAATGTTAGTTTTCTACATCCAAATTTCTTGTGGCTCTTAAAATATTTTTATTTATGTTCTTGTTCTAATTACAGGACAATAATTTGGTTTATTTTTCTCTTCTGATCATCTTAAAATCTAAAACGATCATTTGGGTATTTAGATTTTCACTTGACCTTCAATCTTTCTATCTAAATGATCTATTTTCTAAAATAATCAATCGTGTTTTTAGATCATTTTATAAGTAATAATATGTTCATCTCTTTTCTTAAATAAAATGTTAGCAATTATAAAATTATAAAGTTAAAAGAAAATTTAATATAGTCTTACATTTTTTTAAATCATCCATCAGTGAATATTTTTAAAATCTTCTACCATACCATATATTCATTTAAATCTCTTCCAATAAATACTTTTCTTCAGAGGTCTTTTGTATTAATCTCTAATTTATTAAATTTTTTCTTTACTTTCCAAAACTGAGGAGCGTAGATACTTATAATGTTGATAATCTTAATGATAATCTTTAAAGTTATAATTATCTCCATATCTATTAATATTTATAACATTATCTTCAAACTTTTATATAATCACACCTACATTATTTTAGTTCGACTTTTATATCAAAATTTAAAACCTAAACTATCAATCTCTCTTCTCTATTTAGTTTCACATAAAATATTTATCTTTCTATGAAATAATATCTATTAATTCATTAATTTACCGTAAGAGTATCATATTTCAAGATCCTAACCTAATTCTAGTTTCATGGACTAACTTTCTTTGCGCATTATCCATAATGTGGGCCCGCTTTAACTTATTTAACACGCACGGCAGCATTTTCTTGTATTTCATCTGTCATCGCGCTTAGGTGGATCTTCATTGATGATTTAAAGGATTCATGTCATGATTATTTTGACAAGTTCTGATTTGTTGTCTCTACTTTTCATATCCGGACTTGGGACCCATAATGGTAGTGTTTTGATAATATAATCAAATTTGCACAATGAGCACTAGATTGTGACATTTGTGCAATATAAAACTCAAATATTCAAAACCGAATACATGAATGCTAAACCCATGAATGCCGAAGGTGACTTTTCACAGAAATCACTTCAAGACATGACTCAGCTCAAAATATTTGGGTGTCATAAAAATTTTATATGTGATAAATACAAGAATATGAGAAATGGGCATGCATCTCCTATCCAAAGATTCCCATTGAAAGTCTTAATTGTTGCCTTACAGATAAAAGGATCTATTTAGAAGGCTATTTATACCATCAAGAAGAGAGAGAGTACTCTCCAAAGATGGATGGAAAGTAGATGCTTGGGATGACTTCCCAGACAAGATACTCCCCATACAGGATCCATATTCTAATAGATTCAAGCTTGCCAATAGATGCCATATAGTGAGCACAATATAATATAGGGTTGCTAATTCAATACTTGATATTCAAAGAACTATCAACTAAAGTATTTAAAAAAAAAAATAACAAATCAAGTTATTAGGTCTAATTTGAGTCTAATCTAAATTTGATTTGACTGAAAACTATTTGATTGAAACTTGATTTGTTTATTAGATGGGTTAGATTATTTGGCACAAACTTAACATCACACAAACCCGGTGAATTTGAACCTTGTGTGACTTGTTTATTATATAATTCATACATCTTATTTGCCTTTATTTGTGTCAATATGATCTGGTTAATTAATATATAACCTGTTAAGGCAAGAAAGGGTTGTTAGCTTATAGAAATTGAGTCATGTAGAGCCATTATTGACTCGTGAGTATTGATATTTGAAATATGCCTCTTGAAGGTTGGCAGAAACCTTACTACTCACATGTTAATAAATTTCTTTGTCAAAATTTTTTTATTTTTTTTATCAATTGTTTGAAGTCTAATACAACCTTAAATGCATGGTTTGGTGATGGTGTTAATATTGTAAAGAGTTATTAAACATGGAGCTAACTTTATAAAATGTTGAAAATTAGCAAGAGGAATTTTGTTTATTCAAAATATCTTGAATTATCTGTTATAATATCTATTTATAAAAAAATTTGATTTTGCTCGTAACATTGCTATATGTGTTATTTTGTGATGTGAGCATACATAATTTTTTTATTACTGATTCTCTTTCAATAATGTTAATCAACACATTTTAAAAATAAAGTCCATCACAAATACATCAAGACAAAAATAAAAATTACATATAAACTGTATAAAGTATATTATTAGATCAATCAAACTACATGTTTGGAATGTAGCACCCCAACAGAGAACAAACATTTTTGTTTTTATTATTGTTGGTTCTCTAGTGAAATCATATTATTAAATGAATACACTAATCAGAGAACCTTTTAAGTCTTTAATGTAATATATTGTTTATTAACTCCTACTGCAGCGTACTTATTGATGGTCTAATGGCTTTTGAAATTTTGATGTTTTGGGTTACATCATCTGAATTTCAACCGAGCAACATTGCTAATTCTGCTCAAAATTTAAGCCAAATGATGAATAGACTAATTATCGCACACTTAATATATATATATATATATATATATATATATATATATATATATATATATATATATATATATAAATATATATATATATATATATATAGACTTACATGACCATTTCTTGCTTTCAGCTTATTCACCTCTTCCTGTGAACATGCAAGCCTGCAATTAAGAAAAAGAAATACTTGATTTTAAACTAAATCATCACTTAATATAAATATTGTAGCGCAAGGCTTTATTTAAGACAATTAGCGATTACCGCCAATGCAGTGACTTCTTGTAGCAGTTCTTTCTCTCTATCATGAGCAGCCTCCAACTATGAAACACGAAAACCATTGCGTTAAAGAAACAATTTGTACAGATGGTCTGGTGATGATTCCGCTGTGGTCATAAAGCTAGTTACATTCCGATTGAAATACCTTTTCATTTTTTTTTTATAGATTTTATGATAAACTAATTGTTTTTTGAATTTATATAGACTAAAGATATTTTAAAATACAGATCTTTGAAAATATATATATATAGTCTTAGCGGTCGTTTGATGCAACGGTGGCATTGTGGTGAGGTGCCGTTGCACATTGAAGTGCCATTTAGCTATTGCATTCGAGCGAGTTGTGTTTTGAGAAATATGCACTAAGAAAGTTGTGTTTTTCAACCCGACTTGGTTCTTTACGGTTGTGGGCTCCGAAAATTCACCACAAACCTCTCGATGAAGAGAGTTTTATTTGTGTCAGTAAAATTTTTAGAAGGCAGATGAAATAGTAGATAAGACACTAATCAGAGATTTCACTCTCATTTTGTGAGGACTTTATATCTGATTTTATATTTACTATAAGTGCAAGCATCTATAGTTAATTATCCTCTCAATGTTGAGAGAGAACTTTCGATTAAGACTAGTCGTTATATCGCTAATTATTTAGTGTATAGTAGCATCATGTAGAGTTTAAAATTTGGGATTTAGAATTTATAAAATTCATCATCATTAGCTTAAAGCGGATGGTTGGGGGAATGATGACGTGCCCGATCAATATCCCATGGTACCATCATCCCCATCTATTAACTAGTAGGAGGTAGTCGACCCAACTTGATTGAAGGATCCTTGTTAGCAGCCATGAGTTGCGTCGTCCAAGAAAACTTTGTAGATAGTGGTGTTTGTCCAATGAGACAAGTTTATGTCCACCTTAGCTGATAGAAGACTTTTTTCCCTATCAGATGCACCCTATAGTTCACAACTCCAGGGGGGTAGAGACATTGGGGAACATACATGCTACAGTTGTGATCCTAATATAATGGTATCATTTGACAGCAATCACTCAATCAGAGGACTCTGGTCGTTATTGCATCATACTTGGCCAAAATGAACAGAAACATGGACCACATTCATCGACATAAGATTGATTGAGTGAACATAAATACAACTGACACTTGACTCCTTTGTGAGCTTTAATTTTTTTAATTTGTCACATCCAACAAATAGTTATGGAAGGTGGATGTATTGGATTATAGCTTTAAGTTTTTAAAAATTGATGATTTTCATTTAAACATTTAAATTAAGCTTCTTTTATATTTTTTGTATTTGCATGAAATTTGAATTTATCTGATTTGATACTTGAATATTGAATATAACTAGATAGTGATATCCCCGGTTGAAATATCCATTCAACACAGCCATTATCGGGGTAAATATATTATTTTGCTATTTCAGATCCTATCGACTCTATTAATTTAATAATAGAGGATCAGATCTACTATCATATGACAAAATTAACTTCTTAGATATTTTACTAAGTTAAAATTTTTATAATATTATTATTAGATTTTTAGGTTTTATTAACCCGGACTCGGTCTTAAGACCCTGTTGACCTCACTTTTGGAGTGAGTTCTCAACCTTCTCATCATAGATCTAGGACTCTTATAGACACTAAGAGCTCCTTAGTCTTAAGACACTTTTAGTGATTAGGTGAACACTTAACCTAAACGTAGAGACTTAGAAGGGTAAGTCATAGGAGTAGGTTATGCCTTAGGGACTTAGAGAGAATTATTTACCCTATAACCTAAACCCAATCCATGTTCTCCTTCTCAAACCCCAAACCCAAATTCAAATTCAAAATTTCAAAATTCACAATCAATCTCGAAATCAAATCCAAGCTCAAAAATCCTTCATAAGCCTTATGATTAGATTCCACGGACTTGGCCCTTATTGACCTCACTTTTGGAGTGAGGATTCAATCTTCCCATCATAGATCTAGGAGTCTTCTAGACACTAAAAACTCCTTAGTCATATGACACTTCTAGTGGCTAAATGAACACAACCTAAACCTAAAGACTTTAGGAGGGTTTGCCATCAGATTAGGATAAGCCTTAGGTGACTCACCCACGCTATGGCCTAAACAAGCTCATGCCTACCTCCTTAGCCAAAAACCCAAATTTAATGAAACTCAATAGAAATCTAAATCAAATATATTTGAATTGAAATCTAAATTCAATTGGGCTTGGGCTGAGGTAATTAGATTGATTAACTCAATTAACCCGTTTAAGTTCAAAATCACTTAAGTCCAAATAAAATCAAGTTAAATCAAAATTAAACTAAATTAAATCAAATCAAAAGCACATAATCAATGCATAAACACAAATGAACTCAGAAATAAATTCAAAATGAGGTTCAAAGTGGTAAATAAGTCATTTGACTCAGAGTTGACCCATGTTGGCCCCATTAAGTCAAAAGTCAACAAACCAAAAAATTATCTAAATTAAATCACTCTAAAGGGCCAAAATCATCAAATGAATATGTTCAAACATAAAGCTAAACAAATCAAAATCAAATGAGTTCTCAAACAGGTTAATTGAATCATTTAACCTATTAAGTTCAATTTGGATTAAAATAGATTCAAATCAAAATTAACATCAAATCAAATAAAATCAATCACTCTAAATCATCATAACCACTTAATCAAACATGATTAATGCTTAAACACATATTGGTTGAGTCAAACAAAATATTTAACTCAATTGAACTCGATTTGACCATTTGAACTTAAAATGGGTCAAATCTAAATCTAAGCCAAATTAATCCAAATAATTGATCAATGACACTTAAAATAATTTATAAAACATAATTGAAACATAATCTAAATATAAAATGGTAAATTGAATCACATAAATCAACTTAACTAATTGTAGTCAAAGTTGGTCAAACCTTGGTCAAATTTAGGTTAAATTCAAAATTAATCCAAATTAAATAAAATTAATTAGTCAAAACCATCATAAATGATCAATTAAACATAATTGAAGCAAATCCAAAGCCAATGAGTTAAATCAAGTTGCTTGAACCCAACCGAAACTCATTTGGGTCAACATGAGTTGACCCAATCCCAAATTAACCCCAAATTGGATAAAACACTTAAAGCACTTGTAAAAAGTTAAAATTCAACTTCTATGGCTGGGTGAGAGAGAGAGAGAGAGAGAGAGAGAGAGAGAGAGAGACTTGCATTGATAGAGATTAACTTCACAGCTACAAGAGATCCAATTTTGCATTAGAGAGCTCCTAGGAACTCCAGCAAGCATGCACAATCCATTCCCCACTTCCTTGACGGAAAACCATTAAATTCGAGTAGATTCCAACAAAGTGCAGTGGAGGTTCGTGATTATGACGTTTCGAAGCAAGGCAAGAGTCCAAATTCATTCCAAAGCTTCATCTCATATCCAGGAGCGTACTCAAATCATCTCTACCACTGGAAATCATCCCCAACGAGATAATTTTCAAATCTTGTAGCCAGTCGTAGGATCTCTTATTTGTGACAATTCTTGCGTGATTTTAAGAATTTCCCTTAGATATCTCTTGCATTCTTCATTTTATACAATCCTAATGCGAAAATAAAAGTTTTCTGGTGAGAATTGACATGAAATTGAGCACAAAATGGACTTCCGACGTCCATTTTTGCATTTTTTTTCCATTTTCATCCCGTCAGTTTTGTTGGCTAGGAAGCAAGCAACTCGTCCGCCGTCTAATCTCCCGTTCATGGGAAATGGTTACAATTGAACCAGATCCCGCGTGATTCAGATCGCAGATTTGATTTGGATTGTTCGATCCACGAATAGACAGTCCAATCGGAACCACGTGCTCCGCAAGTTTCCCTTTGTTTGCGGCGTCGCATGCGACAATTACGTGTCACCATGTGGCACCGCGTTGTCTAGTCAGCGCTGCGTGGTGCTGACCAGGTTAATAAGAAAATCGCCCATTTTTTGTTTTAAAAATTAATTAAATTGCTTGAAACTTTAAAAATTCATTAAAAAAAAATACTCAACGATAAATTCCAAATAAGGGCTCATTATATTCGTCTTTCCGAGAGGAATCCAATGAGACTAAATCCCCAATTACTATTAGGTATTTTGAGCTTAATTTATATTTTACTAAAAAAAAAAATCAAATTTCATCAATTAAACCAAAAATATACTTGAGATTGATATGAATTTTTAGGGATTGAAATTAAAGTTAAAATACACCACTATAAAAATTTCAAGTCTAAAGGACTTCTGAATTGGGAGATATTAAAATTTGAAATTTAGATTGTCTATTTTAATAAAACAAATTAAATAAAAATCCAGAAAATTGTAAAAATCTTCAAAAATAGCTTAAATCACTTCAATTAACATCTAAGATTCTTGGAAAAGTGATATGATCTTCTGAAGCTTAATAAACTTAAAATAAATATTTAGGATTAAAATTTAATAAATTAAAGGCTTATTTAAAACTAAATTCATAATAATATAAATATTAAATCAAAATAAAAAATAGAATAACACTTAAGCAATCATTAATCAAACCTGAAATCAGAAATTTATCACATAATCTTCAAAAAAAAAAATTAAATTAAATATAACTAAACTTAATTAAGTTACTGAAACTCAAATGATTACATTTTAAATTAAACTCATAATTAAATAAACCAATGAAACTCCAATATAAAAGTAATCTAATCCTAATCAAGTCTATATCAAACATTGAATCTTAATCATATAAAATCACTTAATAAATTAAAGTAAATTGAACATTGATTGATCATTAAGTAAACTAAAAATAAAATTAATTATAAATCCAATCCATCATAATCACTTAATATTAATCAAACCAAACCAAATGAAGCTAATGTGAACTTAATTAAATTAATATATAACTAAATCACATCTAAATCAACCCATTTGGAATAAGATAATTAATTAATCACTAAATACATGAACTTAATAACTAAAAACATAAATTCATAATTAAAGTATTTAATGAAATTAAATGAACATAATAAATGAATGAAATCAAATGAAACTCTAATTATAAATAATCAATTGAAAATCAAAATAAATAATTAAAATCACTTAATCCAATCAAACAACAACAACAACAATAATAATCCTTTAATCAAATCAAATTCAAGTAAAACTTCTTAATTAAATTTATTAAATCAAATCACTCACATGTGGGAAATTAAAGTCATTAATTTCTAATTAAACAAATCTTTAATTAATCTAATAATCTAAAATTTAATTATCTTTAATCAAATCTAATCAATTAAACACCTAATTAATGCAAACTTAATGAATTAATCCATCATCTTAATGAACCAAATTGGTTTAAATAAATCACATTAAAACTAATTCTTAAATCAAACTTAAATCAAACACTTAATTAATCTACTAATTAATTTAATCACACCTCTTAATTAAGCTAACTATATAATTAAATAATTATATCAAACTTAAACTTAATCAAACATAAATTTGAACTTAATTAAATTGTAATTAAATGTCAACTAAATCATAAATTAAACCTAAATCATCAAGTCATTAATTATATCATTAATCTAAACAAACATGAAATCAAATTAAAAGTTAAATCAAATCTTTAATTAATCTAATAATTAACCTAATCACACTCCTTAATTAAACTAATTATATAATCACATTGAGCCTAAGCAAATCCATAAATTAATAAAGCTAATCAAATCAAATTAATTTAAATTAAGAAAGACTCTCATTAATTTAATACATAATCAAATTAAATTTAATTCAACCTACTTAAATAAGATAAACTAATCAACTATTAAATGTATGACTCTAATAATTAAATCGAAACATAAAATCCAAACTAAACTCTAATAAACATGATAAGTGAATGAAATTAAAATGAAATTCCAATCATATGTAATCAAACTCATTTAAAATTAAAGGAAACTTTCAATTCATTTTATCCAATCGAACTATAAATAAATAAACCATAATCAAATTAAATCTAAACTCTAAAGTCATCAAATTATATCCCAATCAATATCAAAATAAGTTAAATAAAATTCAAACAAAATAAACATATTGAACTAAGATAAGAGATTAATCATCAAACTAAATAAATAATCAATATATATAAACTAAATGACTAAATTTAACAAATTAAACCCTTAATTGAAATTCAAATAAAAGAGCACACTAAACTTCAAATAAATCATAGGTTAATTGGAATATATTCAATCTAAACAAACTTAAATGAAATAATAGAATCAATGAATTTAAACAACTTCACAATGATATTAATCATATGAAATTAAAATCTTAAATTAAAACCCAAGAGAAAGGAACTAGATATTAATTTAAAGTATATTGAATTATCAAAAACAAAATTAAATCAAAACATCTAATTCAAAATTAATTAATCAAAATACATGAAGATTAAGTAAACTCAAATTTTTAAATCTAAATCAAATCAAACAAACATTAATCAAATCAAATCAATCACATAAATTCAAATGGGCTAATTAAGATACTTAAGGACCTTAGTTAGACTCTTTAGGAGTTAGGATGTAGAATAGTTCCAGTTCCATCCAAAATAGAATTCATTCTCTTCATTCTTGAAAACCTAAATATCATTTTAACCAAATAAAAGTGAAATAAAAATGGAAAATAAATCATTAAATAATTTAAATTGAAACCACCCAAAGGTAAAATTTAAAAAAAATTCAAACTCCAAATTGAAACTTAAACTAAAAAAGCCTAGTAAAATCTTGTCACACAAGCCTTATTTTCACACACTAGAATACTTGGTCATCGACCCTAGAATTAGGTTAGGTCGATGTGTTGATTGTATGTATGATGTTATATTTTGTTTTTTGATGTAATATTTTTGAGTGGATGTTAGGAACGTGGATTGTAGACTGGATGTTAGGCCGTTGATAGTCATATATTATTTTATGTAGGGGATTGTGCTTAAGGGGCCACTGTAAAAATAAATATAAATGTTTGCTTGCAGGTTGCTTATGCCCCTAAGCATAATCCAAATCAGGACAGGTGGGCTTGGTTACCCATGTGTAGGGTGCTAAGTCCAAATTATAAATATAAGTGCTTGGGATTGAATGTATGTTTAGCTAATCTCTATTTTACAGGTGTAGTTAGATTTATTTATTTTATATAAAATATAATTTTATACTAGGAATTAGGATTAATGCTGTGGGGGATTAAGATGAGCAGTGACCTGAAGGCTTAGTCTATTGGGTACCCTGTGATGCTTTTGAAGCAAATCAAATCAAAAGAAAGAAAAGGAGGACATGAAGAAATGAAGAAAGAAGACACATAATATATATTATTTTGTAATCCAGTTCTATAAGGGTAGAGCATCTTTTCTCTTTTCTGTGCTGGAACCACTTGACATTTTATTCACTTACATAATTTATACATGTTTGATTGGTTTTGTGTTTATATTGCACATTAGAACAATATGTTTTTTATAGTTTCTTAATGTTTGATATTTGAATGTGTGGTCTGGATGCGGTAGACTCTTAGGATAAAATTAATTTTTCTACCCCAACTAATCACTCATAATTAAATTTTAATCAACTCACAATCTCATCATAAATTCTAGGCTATAAACAAAATATTTAAAAGATTTAGTAATCCCCGTATGATTATATGTCTCACATCATGCATATCATATTCCTTCTTCCTTGAATATGGGGATCATCCACGCGATAGAGAATGCTTGACTTGTGAGGGCATCCCTTGTGGTGGAGAACACCCTCTTCTCATTGATTTACTCAATAATCTTATTTCATCATGCATTTAGGCATAAAAATCTCAAGCCTTTGTCCAACTGAATATGTCAAAAATGAAATAAAAAATGAAAAGATTTTGCATTAGTAGACTAAGTCATATGCTTATACCACTCATGCTCTAGTCTCTTGGGGAGTGGATTTATGACTTTAGTCTCTTTCAAATTATATATGTTGATCTCACTTTTGGGAGTGAGCTCTCAACTTCCTCATCATAGATCTAAGACTCTTATAGACACTAAGAGTTCCTCAGTCTTAAGACACTTCTAGTGATTAGGAGAACACTTAATCTAAGCTTAGAGACTTAGAAGAGTTAGCCATAAGAATAGGTTATGCCTTAGGGATTTAGGAAGAATCGCCTACCCTATAGCCTTAAACTCATTCCTTGCTTCCTTCTTCCAAACAAAACCTCAAATTCAAATCCAAAATCATAAATCCAACCCCAAATCAAATGATTGAAACCCATGATTAAACTCAAATTCTAAATCCTTTTCCTTAACTTTATCTTATGGACTTAGCCTTAACCAATTCCAAATCAACCCCAATTCAATTTATTTTCTCAAGATCATAAATCCAAACATAAATCAAATCCAATTCCAAATGATTGAAACCCATGATTGAATTCAAACTCCAAAATCCCTTCCTAAGCCATATGAACCACGTTCATATGCTTAACCAAAACCTCCTTCAAACCAAATCAAATTTGGTTCATTTATTTATAAATCAATCATTCCTTCATTTATATTCACAAATATAAATGAAATCTAAATTCAAACCATTCAAATCAAATCAAACTAAATCAAATCAAATCATTTCTCAACTTAAGCCCTTTTGACCTACATCCCTCAATTTGGTCAAATTTGCTTCCAAATCACTCCAAACTCAAGTGATTTTCTCATGAACCATTTATATCTTCATTTATATTCACAAATATAAATGAAATATAAGTCCAAATGACCAAAATAAAATCCAAATCAAATCAAATTCCCAATTTTAGCCTTTTTAGCCAAATTCTTGAACTTGACTAAATGATATCCAAACCAACTCAAAGCCCATGAATTTCTTCATGATTCAATCACTCATTCAATCATTGTTCTAAATATAAACACAAACTATGATTATCAATCGAAACTCAAGTCAACCCAAGTCAAGCCCATGTTGACCCCTTTTGACTTGAAATTATCATATGAACCAAAATTCATTTAACTCCAAATCACTTATAACTGGATTTATATTTTCATTTAAAGTCCATATGTGAGTTCAATTAAACTTGAATCAAGCCATGATCAAGCCAATTGACTCATTTAGGTCCACTTGACTCAAAATGGCCTAAAAGGCCTTTTTGAGCTAAGTTCTAATTCAACCAAAATTGGATTGAACTAAGCCCATCCAAATCCCATATCATGATCAACAATCATCCTAGGTTAATCAATTGTCTTGAATTGGGTCAAACCAAGTCAACCTAGCCCTTTGAATAAGTTAACACTTAACCCAAATGAAACTCAAACTAGCAAAAATCCACCATATACCAAATTGATTGAAACCATTGACTCAAACCCACTCATAATCAATGATTGAACATGACCAAGCCATTAATTGAGCCAAACCAAGTTCAATTGGCCATTTGAACTAAGTTGACCCAAATTAGCCTAAAAAGCCAAAAATGTGTCAAATCATGATTTGATCCAAATTGATTGTAACCAATAGCTCAAGTTCATTCCAAATCACTTATTGAATTTGAGCAAAGCCATGATTGAACCCAATTGGTCAAATTGGTCAAGTTGACATATTTGACCATTTTGAATCCAAATGAGTCAAATTCAAATCTAAGCCAAATTAATCAAAAGCAATTGAACCAAAACATCCCAAATCATCATATGAACTTAACTCAAGTCTTGGTTTGACTAAATTTGACAAATTGGTCAACCCAACTCAACCTAACCAACCTAACCTAAATGAGCCTATTTTGATCATATGAAGCCAAATCATCCAAAACCATTTTTTGGAATCTTGGTGGCTGACCTAACCTGACCTAAATGAACTCTAGGTCAACCCCAAGCCAGCCCAAATCCATGTGGCATCCCTCCCAAGGGGATTAACCAATGGACACCCTCTCTTTGCATTGGATTCTTTCCATAAGTGACAAAGTCCACTTTTCCTCCTTCATGGTAGCCCTCCACTTGCCAAATGAGGCAAGCCTAAGCTTCCTAGCCCAACCTAAGCCATCCTAGCATCTGCCATAGACCAAGAGAAATAAAACAAGCCATTCTCCTCATGGCCAAACCCAATGGATGCAAAGAAGATCAATCCCACACAATCTCCCCATATCAAGCCTTGAGACTCCTACCACCACTTCGTCCACTCATGGCATGCCACGAGTTGGTGACCCTCATGACTCGGGATCATGAATTTTGTGAGATCAATCCCGTCCATCCATCATGTGCAATTGAGGAGTATAACCTCTTAATTCGAGTGGGATTCGATACAAATTGCTTTGTGTGAGTCCTTGAGGCCATTTCAAAATCCCTCAAAGCTTCCTAGAGCATCCCAAGCCTTCCTCGATCGACATTCCTCTTCCCTGAGCAAAGAAAAAATAGGACACCACTCTTCCGAGAAATAGTCCCCCTCCATTAAATCAAACTTCAATTTCTTGAACCCACACCATCCTCGTACCTCATCAAAGCCAACCGAACCATCTCCAAGCCTTCCCGAGTACCAGAGACTAGAGTTCGATGGGAGCTGAAGCCTTCACACATGTTGATTGGTTGATCGAGCACTCTACCCCAAATCAAGCTCAAAGCTTCTCAACAGAACCTCGCCTCAACTAGGTGAAGCTACCTCCATCGATCCACCGCTAAACATTAGCTCCGATGAGATAATTTTACAAACCGAGCTTTGTATGGAAAAATCGCTTGGTCTTCTGTGAAGTGAATTTGAACGTCATGTGTTTTTAGCTGTTGGATGTGTGCGCCTCCGCTCCCCGAAGGTGTGAGATGAATTTGGAGGCAATTTGAGCTTGGGTGAGCTCGAATCGAATGGGGAAAGATGGATGACATCCGTATTTCACCACTTACGAACGGGATAGATTTATCCATCTGTTCTGCATGATTGAAACGAACAGCTTTCATTAGATCCCACATTAGATCCCTTGATTCTCTTCTTAAATCACGGATTTGATCGTGGCCATCCAATCTTAGATTGAATAGTCCATAGGAAAGTGTGTCCGCCGCCATCCGAGTCTCTTCAGATGTGACAACTTAAATAGCCAATCCCGTCGTGCCATGTGAAAAGCACGCCGTGTCAATCGCCTCGTGGCTCAGTGAGATTAAGGCTTTAATTAGCCATAATTAATCCATTTTTTTAATCTTGAAACTTCATAAAATCATAACTAATCCTAGAAAAATCCAAAAAGAATACAAATTTAAGCTCATTTTAAAGATATTTTAGAGTAGAATCTAAGAAAATTATTATTAATTAATTTTGAACAATGATTTTAGCTTAATTAAGGTTTAATTTAGAAATCTAATTAGCTTAATTACTACTTAATTAGTTAGCCAGTTAATCTCAAATCTTTTGTGGATGTTTAGAAGGATGACCTCTACCTCTTCTATTTTTCTGGGATTTTATTGGTTGCTTAATTAAGAAAATCCATTGATTTAGCCTTAATCACTCTCTTAATTTAATTAGCGATAATTAGTAAATGAATAGTGGCTTAATTACTTATTTAAGCTGAATTACCTCTGTTGAGCAGTAAGGGAGCTTAGGGAATGTGATTAAGATATTTTTCCTAATTAATTTCCTAAGTTTTCTTTAGTTTTAAATCAAACTAACTAATGATTAATGAGATAATTAATTGCTTAATTAATTAATTAATCCTTAAGATAAAATCAGAGCATAAGTTATCAAATATGGGAGTTAGGGATTGAGATTAAGGCCTCTCTCTTGTTCTCTTTCCTTAAGCTAATTCCATTTCATTAATTAAAAATGTTTAATGCTTAACTAAATGAATTAATAAGCTTAATTAACTCAATATAAAATCTACTTCACATCTAATCACCTTTAATCAACCTTGGGCAGCTCTTTGGGTGTTCAATAACCTAAAGAGAGAGCTAATAAAATTATGGTTAACTAAAATATGTGAGAAAATCATAAAAGTAGTTAAATGAGATCCCTTAAGCCTAACTAACTATTAATCATGAGCCAATTGCATTAGAACCCTTTCATTTCTTAGGAGCATTGCAAATTTTATTTTCATATGGTTGCATATCATATTGACTCATTATTAATTAGTTAATTAATTTAAAGTGATGTAGGTAAGGGTTAATTAATGTGTGCCGATCATAGCCATTGGATCTTCTTAGACCCTTCATGCGAAGGTGTGGGATCCATTTGGAGTGGATCCGAGCTTGAGTGAGCTCGGATCATGCGAGCAATGGTAGACGGGCTCCGTCTCTCGTTGCTCGCGAGAAGGTAGATCACGCACCGTCCATTCCGAGTGATTGGAATGAAGAGTTGTGATTAGATCCGTTTGATCGATCCATTTGATCTGTTATTAATTGCAGGATTAATCATGGTCGTTCGATCTTAGATCAGACGGCGTAGGAGAAAATGTGTCCCATCGCTAACTGACTCAGTGTTGATGGAGATAACTTAAATATCCAATCTTGTGGCACCACATGGAAAGTGTGCCATGTGACGTCGACGGGATTAGGATTTAATTAAGCCTGAAACTTTATAAAATCATAAAAAATCATAGCAAAATCCAAAAAATGCAAATAAATGCTCATTTTAAAGATATTTCAGAGAGGAATCCATTAAAATATTCTTAATTGATTTTGAATAGTAATCAAAGCTTAATTAGGATTTAATTAAAAAATTAATTATCTTTATTACTTCCTAATTAATTAACTAATTAACCTCACACTTTCTCAAATTATTTAAGGGGATGACCTCAGCCTCCCCTAATTTTCTTGGGATTTATTGGTTAATTAATTAATTAAGTTCTAATTACCTTCTTAACTTAATTAAGGGTTAATTAAGCATGTGAATAATAATTAATTAATCAATTAGGCTTCTTAATCAATGCATAATAGTGAGGGGCTTATGGAATTATGTTGGGACCTCTTTCATAATCCCTTTTCCCTAAGTTCTTCTCACTTTTAAAATAAACATTAATTAAAGATTAATTAACTAATTAATTACTTAAATAGTTAAACTAAAGTTCAAATCACATTATATTTTGTTTAATCAAGTGATGGGACTCATAGAATAGGATTGAGACCTCTTTCCCAGCCCATTCCTTAAATCCATTTCATTTGAAGGATAATTAATCAATTTGTCAAATTAAGTAAGAGAAATTGATTAATTAATTAATGACTTCATTAATCAAATTAAAATTACAATTATATCTGATCTTGATTAATTAATTGAAGGGTAGATCCTTAGGTATTTAATAGCCTAAAGAAAGTTAATGAAATTATGATTAATCCATATGTGTGGGTAAATCATAAAAGTAATTAATTAAGTGTGGTGTTCATTTTTGAAATGTATATGGGGGACACCATGCAGATCTGAGGAGGTACTTATTAAAGTGATCGAGTACAACATTGAGGTATGATTTACTATCTCGAAAGATAGAGATATTACCCTTCAATAGACCTAATCACCTAATAAGGACTTCTAAGGCATGATGGGTCTTCGAATATACCAGAGATTTTTTCCCTACTTTACATGGATGAATAAAGTAGGGTTTATATTAAACTAGGTTCTAAAGTTCCCTATGGGGGCAAGCCCCCATAGTTAATTACATCTTAGGGAATGTGAATTCTTTAAGAATACTCTCGATTAAAGTAGGAAATTATTGTCTACAAAGATTTTAAAGATAAAACTACCAATAAATTGGCTATATTAGAAAATAAAATGGGAAAGATCAAGGAGAAGACTTATTTTGGAAGCCAAAGAAAATAAGTAGAAAATGCCCATGATACTAGGAGATTTAGTGAGCATTCCAATCTATCCTATGGTTGGGCTTTATATGTTTGAAAATTGAAAGAGATTATGTGTTCGAGTTAACATTTTATTAGATTGCTAGAGCTTATAATCCACCAACACAAAGTTACGAGAAATGCGTAAGAGATGAGGATTATGCTTGTAGCTCGAAGGAAACAGCTACCTCGGATCATAAATCTAGGGAGCTTTGGCATAAGCCAAGGCATGACCTAAATCTAAATGAAAGTGGGCATATGATTTACCTCCACAAGAGAGAGTAAACCACCTAACTGATAGACTTATAATCACTTGGAGTGGTAGTCATCTAATTACTCATATGCTTTAAAATTATGTAGGAAAGTCTTATGATTCTACAAGATAGTTAGATTGTTATTATTTAAAAAAGAGACTAAAGTCCTTAAACCCACTCCCTAAGAGACTAGAGCATGAGTGGTATGAGTAATGACTTAATCTAATGAGAAATATTTTCAAATTTTATTTGTATTTGACACTTCATTTTGACAAAGGATATAGGATTTTCATATGTCTAAATGCATGATGAAAATAGATTATGGGTTAAATCAACAAGAAATAGGTGTTTTCCACCATAGAGGATACCCTCAAAGGTCAAGTCTTCCCCTATTGTGCTAGGATGGAAATCCTCTCTTAACAAGAGTGAAGCAATATGAATACATGATATTAGACATATAAGATTTAACTAAGGGGTTAACTAAATCTTTTAATTATTTTAATTTAATGCTTAGTCTTTATGTGAGGTTATGAGTTATTTAAAACTTTAGTTATAAGATATAGTTGGAGTAGAAAAATTAATTTTTCTCTAAGAGCCTAATCGCATCCATGCCATACAACAAACACTGATCATAAAGAAACTATAAAGCGGCATGCAATTTTTAATTCATAAGCTAAACATAACATCAAACATTTTATAGCTACTGCAAAAGAATAATAGGCCGGCGCGGTTGGGTACCACCGTACAACCCAAAAAGAGAAAATAGGTAGTTGAGCTCTACCCTTATATAACCCAGAATATGAAATTATAATTACAATTATAAATGAACAAATGTAATGGGTGTCTTCTTATCTTCATTCTTCTTGCTTCTTCCTTTTTTTTTCAGATGTGCTTGCTTCAAAGGCATTACAGGGCCTCCCTGGACAAAGCTTTCTAGCTACTGCTCATCATAATCCCCCATAACACTAATCCTATTTCCTAATGCAAAATTATATTAAAAAAATAGAGAAAGTAAATCTAACTATACTTGAAAAATAAGTATTAGTTAAACACACCGTACAAACCAAGTAGTTATATGTAATTTGGACTTAACACCCTGCATATGGATAACCAAGTCCACCTGTCCTAATTTGGATTATGCTTAGGGATTTAAGTAACCTGCAAAGAGAGCATTTATATTTATTTTAAGCACCCCTTAATCATAATTCCCTACAAAAGATATAATTAGGCTAATCACGGCCTACCATCTAGTCTAAAATAATGCATCATAAAATCAAACATACATCATACCATACATCATCCTTACATAAAGCTAGAAATGATGACTTAGTTCTAATGTGTATGTTTTAAAGCTTGTGTGATATGTCCTGACTAGGCATTAAGGTTATGGTTTTCTAAATGTGAGAGAGAGCATTTAATCATAAGCGGTTGATTTTACTTTAAATAATTTAATTGATTTGATAATTTTACTTAGTATTTTATTTTGTTTCATATGATTACACTTAACAACTAAATGTTATAAAGAAAAGAAAAAGAGAGAATTACTATATTCCATCATTACCTTAAGTCATTTCTAAAGCATGTTAATTAGATAAGTTCTCTTTAGTGAATGGCTTATTACATATTTCAAAATAATCCTTAGTTTAGGTTCACTTTAAATAATCATATTCAATATGAAAGACATCTTAAGATTAATTTAATTGAATTACTATCACATGACACATGTTAAATCATTCTTTTTCATCATATGTAACATGCATATGATTAAATCCTAAGTGTACCTATACATACAATAAATATTTCTTTTAACACACTTAAATGAATGATGCATATGTGTAGCTTATAGAAAATGGGATTTTCACTCATTAGCTAGATACACATTCAAGTGTTGTGGTGTTTATTTAGGAAGTTGTGGGTGTTGTTATTATTGGGTGTGTGTTTATGTGAGGGGACACCATGCAGATCTATAGATGTTCTCATTATGGTGATTGGGTACAACATTAAGAAATAGTATACTATCTTGAGAGATAGAAGTCACTACCTTATAATAGACCTATTCACCTAATGAGGACTCCTAAGGCATGATGGGTCTTCGAATGTACTAGAGTTCTTTCCCCAACTTTACATGGAAAAGTAAAATAGGATTTATTTTAAGCCGAGTTCATTAAGTTCCTATGAAGGCAATCCCCCATAGATAAATACATTCTAAGGAATGGGGTTCCTTAGGAATACTCTCGATTAAGGTAAATGATCATTATCTCTAAAGATTTCAAAGATAGGATGATCAATAAATTAGTTATTTTAGAAAATCAAGTGGGATTGATTAAAATGAGAGAGTTATTATTGAAACCAAAGGGAGATGAGTAGGGGATGCTCACGATGCTAGGAAACCTAGCGAGCATCCCAAACTATCTTATGGTTTGACTTTATATTTTAAAAATGGAGAAGAATTATATATTTGAGTTGAATTTTTATTAGAAATCTAGGGCTTACAATTCCACAACACAAGATTATAGAAATGCATAAGAGGTGAAGACTTATGCTTGTAGCCCGTAAAGGGAAACAACAACCTCGGATCCTAAATCTAGGGAACTTTGGCGAGGGCCAAAGCACAACCTAATTCTAAGGAGAAAAATGGGTATATGGTTTAACTCCGTAAGAGAGAGTAATCCACCCGGTTGGACTTACAACCGCCTGGAGTGGCTGCCAACTAACTCCTCTTATGATTTTAAATACATGTAGGAAAGTCTTATGCTTTGCAAGATGGCTAGACTATTATTTATTTAGAAAAGAAACTAAATCCTTAAACATACTCCCTAAGATACTAGATCATGAAGGGCATGATTAAATGACTTAATCTAATGCAAATTTTGTCAAGTTTTATTTTAATTTTTGGACATTTTTATTTGACACAGGCTATGGGATTCATATGTCTAATGCATGAGAAAATAGTTATGAGCCACAATCATAAAGAAGGAGGTGTGTTTCCACCATGACTCTCAAAGGTCAAGCCATTTTTCATGGCAAAGGTGGAAGCCCTCCATTAGCAAGAGTGAGACAATATGATTTATGCATGATATGAGCCATACAACATCCAGGTAAGGGATTTAAGCAAGTGTTGTGTTCTTTTCAAATGAATTATACACTTGCAAATCCTATGTAAATCCATGTTAAGAGAAGAAAAGAGAACTTCAAAAATACACATCTTATGCTATAATCACATGCAAGCTTATAAATATTTATAAGTAGCATTACTTCATTTATAATATTTGATTTATAGGTTTTTAAAAAATAATTTTTAGATTAATAGTGATAATAGCTACTCATATTCTTAATTTCAACCAACACACACAATTTGACATAAAAGGAAATATTTTATTTAATTAGTTTTTTAAAAGAAATGAATGCATGATTTTATATGACAAACAATATTTAACATGATTGGAAATAAATAAAGGGATGTAAGCACATGAATTCATTCACCCTAATTAACTCCAAAGGACAACAACAACAACAACAACAATAACAACAACAACAACAAGCCTTAATCCCACTAGGTGGGGTTGGCTACATGAATCCTTCATCTCCATTGTGTCCTATTATGTGCCAAATTCTCATTTAAATCAAGTATACTAAGATCATTTTTTATACATCTTAACCAAGTCTTTTTAGGTCTACCTCTACCTTTCTTAACATAAGACAAATCTAACGCATCTACTCTCCTCGTCATTAGGAAACGCTTTATGTGGCCAAACCATCTAAGGAGACTCCCTAATGTTATCTACCATTGGAGCTACTCCTTTTTTTAACATACTCATTTTGCATTCTATCTCTAAGGGTAAAGCCACTCATCCACCTAAGCATCCTCATCTGACACTTAACTTAGTCTTATGCTTCTCTTTATTGGCCAACCTGCACCATAAGTCATTGCGGTCTTACCACTATCTTATAAAAAAGTTTAAGTGGAACTTTTTATCACATAATAGGCTAGATGCATTCCTCCACTTCATCCAACTTGAATTCTACTAATAACATCTCCATCTATTTCACCATCATTTTGAACAATAGAGCCTAAATATCAAACACTCACTCTTATTAATGACTTGTTCACCTAATGTCACAACACTATAGAACTTCTACAAGATTAATATATTAGATCTACTTAAATGAAAACCTTTAGACTCTAGAGTTGACCTCCATAATTCAAGTTTTTTGGTTCCCTCTAGTCTTATCAAGAAGAATGTCATCAAAGCATACACCAAGGTACACCTTCTTGTAAATGCCTAAGAACATCCATAACTAAAGTAAAAGATAAGGGCTTAAATCCTTGATGTAATCCAATGAAATAGGAAAATATTTTGTCAATCCTCCTTGTGTTTGGACACAAGTGAACTTTAATATACATATCCTTAATGACTTGAATATAACCAATATTAACTCCTTTCTATTCTAGAACTCTCCAAAGAACATCTCTTGAAACTTTATCATAAGCTTTCTAAATCAATATCATATGTAGATCCTCCTTACTTTCTCTTTGCTCCATCAAACCCCTTAACAAATGTATAGCATCCATAGTAGATCTACTTGACATGAAACTAAAATTGTGAAACTTCTATATCTTAACTATGCTCAATTACTCTCTCCCATAATTTTAATATATGGCACATTAACTTAATTCCTCATAATTTGCACACTCTTGTGCATCACCTTTATCTTAAATATAGAACCAACAAATTTCTCCACTCATCGACATCTTTTAGTCTTTAAAATGACATTAAAAAGATTTATAAGCCAAGAAATTCCTTGATCTCCTAAACATTTCTACACTTCTATTGGAATATTATTCGGTCCTACATCTTTTCCACATTTCATTTTCTTTAAAGCTTCACTAACTTCAGATTTACTAATATCTGACGATAAAAATGAAATTTTCTATTTTTGTTTAGATATTAAGGTTGCTAAAATTAATCGTACTTTCAGATCCTTCATTGAAAAGTTTATCAAACTACCTCATCCATCTATTTTCAATGTCATTTTCTAAAAAAAGTATTTTATTATTTTCATCCTTAATACACCTCACTTGAACTATGTCTTTACTTCTCCTATCTCTTTGGTTAGCTAACTTATACATACATCTTTCACCTTCTTTGGTATCTAATTTATTGTATAAATCACTAAAAGCCATATTTTTTTGCATCATATACTGCTTTCTTAGAATCTCTACAGACCACTTTATATCTTTTCCAATTCTCCAAATTTTTACATCTAAACCAAGTTTTATAACAATGCTTCTTATTTTTTATCTTTTCTTGCACACTCTGACTCCACCACCAACTATTCTTATTTAAAGAAGCTTTTCCTTTTGATTCTCCAAGCACATCTTTAGCAACTTTAATTTCACTTCTTTTTTTCCCACATAATGTTAGCTTCCTCATGAAAATCCCAAATTCTAATCTCTTATAGCTTGCTCTTAAAAATATTTTTATTTGTGTTCTTTAAGTGTCCCCATCTAATTTTAGGATAATAATTTGGTTTATTTTTTCTCTTACAACCTTTCATCTTCAAATCTAAAACTAACAATCGATGTTGGGTACTTAGATTTTCACTTGGAATGACCTTACAATTTTTACAATATAAACGATCTATTTTTCTTATAAAAAAATAATCAATTTGTGTTTTACTAGATCCATTTTTATAACTAATAATATGTTCATCTCTTTTCTTAAATAAAGTATTAGCAACTACAAAATCTTAAGCTAAAGCAAAATCTAATATAGTCTTACCTTTTTCAATAGTCAGTCCACACCCATAGCCGCCATGAATACATTTAAAACCTTCTACCACTCTACCAATATGTCTATTTAAATTTTCTCTAATAACTATCTTTCTTCAAGAGGTATCTTTTGTATTAATCCTCTAATTCATTCCAAAATTTTTCTTTTGCTTACCTCCAACCTACTTGAAGCATAGACACTTATAACATTGATAATCTTAGTATCAACAATAATCTTTAAAGCTATAATTCTATCTCCACATCTATTAATATTTATAACATTATCTTTCAAACTTTTATCTATAATCACACCTACACCATTTCTAGTTCGACTTTTAATACCAAAGTTTAAAACCTAAACTATCAATCTTCTTGGCCTTCTCCCCAACCCATTTAGTTTCTTGAACACATAAAATATTTATCTTTCTATGAACCATAATATCGATTAATTCCATTAATTTACCTGTAAGAGTACCTATATTCCAAGATCCTAACCTAATTCTAGTTTCATGGACTAACTTCTTTTCCTGCATCCATCCATAATGTGGAAACCCTTGCTTATTTAACACCGATCGACTCGCGCATTTTTTTATTCAAGCCATACAATCGCATTCTTCCAGCCTAACGTCTTTCAATGATTTAAAGGATTCATGTCATGATTATTTCGACAAGTTTTACGCTGGTTGTCGACTACCTAACGCAACCCTCCACTTTTCACATTCAGACTTGGGATCGACAATGGTAGTGTTATTAACTCCAAAGGACAATCATATAAAATAGGATTATTTAAAATGAATTAAAATTCTTTAAGGAGATTTTTAACCTTGAATTTGATTTTGACTTAGGAAATATGAGAAGGGTTTGCTAGTCCTAATCCATTTCCCCCAAGTGTGAATTGGTTTAGTTTAATTTTAAAACCATTAGGTTGATTTTATATTTTGTTTAGGTTAAGGTATGAATTAAATGGATTGTTTATCCCTTACCTATATCACCTTAAGTTAATTAACTAATTAATAATAAGCCAATATGATATGCAACCACATGAAAAGTAAATTTGTAAAGCTCCTAAGAAATAAAAGGGGCCTAATGAAATTGGTTTATGATTAATAGTTAATTAAACTAAAAGGATCTCACTTAATTACTCTTATGATTTTCTCACACATGTGAGCCAATCATAATTTCATTATCTCTCACCTTGGGTTATTGAACACCCAAGGAACTACCCAAGAACAATTAAGGGTTGTTTAAGTTGGGTGAATTGATTTTGATTTCATTAGGCCATTAAAGAATTGATTAAATTCTTTAGTTATGCTTTGACTTAAATGATAAAATTAACTTAGGAGAAAGGATTAAGGGCAAGGCCTCAATCCTCATCCCTAAATCATTCAATCATTGCACTAGGTTTTAGTTCCCTCATTTTGAAGATCTAAACACTTGATTAATCAATTAATGATTCCATTAACCTATTAATTAATTTGATTTTCAAAGGTAAAGGATAATTAGTAAATAAATTAGGAAAAATGTCCCCAATCATATTCCCTAGGTGACCTTACTATTTAACAGGGATAATCATGTTCAAGTGATTAATCAAGGTACTGTTCATCCCTTAATTATAATTAATTAGATTAAGAAGGTGATTATAGCTTACTCAAATGATTTTCCTAATTAAGTAATCAATAAAATCCCAAAAAAATAGGGGAGGTAGGTCATCCCCCTAAACATCTACAAAAAATATGAGATTAATTGAGTGCTTAATTAAAGTATAATTAAGCTAATTATTTTTGATAAAATCCTAATTAAATAAATTCAATGTTCAAAATCAATTTATTATAATTTTTCTAGATTCTTCTCTAAAATATCTTTTAAATGAGCTTGAGTTTGCATTTTTTGGATTCTTCTACGCTTAGTTATGATTTTAGAAAGTTTCACCATTAAAAATCAAATTAATTAAGCCTAATTATACCCTTAATCCCATCAGGCCACGTGGCGGCTGACGCGGCATGCTTTCCACATGGCGTGATGGGATAGGTTATTTTAGTTGTCACATTCATCGGTTGAGTCAGCTAGTGGCGGACATGTCTTCTCTACAGGCCGTCTGATCTAAGATCGGATGGTCGAGATCAATCCTACGATTTAGGAATGAATCAAAGGGGATCAAGCATGATTTGATAATAGCCGTCCAATCTAATCACACAAAATGGAGGGCGTATGATCCTTCTCCTTCGTGAGTGATGAGAGACAAACATCGTTCATCTCTCCTCGTTCAATTTGAGCTTACCTGAGCTCGATTGGGATCAAAATGATTCCACACATTCGGAAGGAGGGGGGATGCACATCCAACGGTCAAGATTTTATGGGGTGACAATTTCCTTCAAGAAGGACCAACTAAATTTTCTATGGCTACGATTTCAAGAAATTACCTCACCGAAGGCTATCACTAGCGCTTCCAACAGAGGAGGTAGCTTCATTTAGTAGAGGCGAAGCCTTGTTGAAGGAATCCTGCCTTGGTTTGAAGTATTTTGCTCGATTGACCATGCTCCCCTTCAATGATGATCGACTTTGATCGAAATGCCACTTCCCGTAGCTTGGAGACTTGGGAAACGATTTGATTGAGCTCGACGAGGTCAAAGGATGGTGTATGCAAGGTTAATTTGACTTTGTTGAGAATTGAGTGAATTGGAATTTGGGCTCCCCTCCCCAGTTTCAGCTTTGAGTAAAATTGAGAGTGGGAAATGGGGGAGCTTGAGAATGACTTGAAAAAACTTAGGGAGGCTTCGATTCAACCTTCTAACTTTGAGGAAAATAATTTATTATCGTTTGAGTGGGAATGAGAGGGAGTATATCTCTCCCACCTTGGATCAGATGGTGAGAGGCTATTTTGCCATTTTTGATCAATGGCTTGGATTAGAGGCACAGTTTGAGCTACAAAAGACCCCACATTGGTCATTTTAGGTAGTGGAGTGATGGAGAGTGGATGCCCATGCGCTAGGTGAGTGCATTTGGAGTTCCAAGTGTTCAAATGCCATTAGAGAGGTCAGTTTGGTCTTGCCTTAGGTCATGGCTAACCCATGCTCATTGTGTCATGTTCACCACCCTCCTTGGTGCCCATGTGGACCACTAGAAGAATGCCAAGTTGCCTTGAGAAAGAAATGACCAAATTCCAAGTGAATTTGGTCATATATACCCTTTGACCTAAGGGAAAAGTGGTCATTTGGTTATGAGTTTGATTTGGCCAGATTTGAAATGATTCAAAAATGGGTTGGGCCAAATTTCAAATGATTTGGAGTTCATTTGATTTGATTTGGCTCAATTTGACCCATTTAGGTCAAGTTGGGTCAAATTGGGTTAGGTTAACCAATTGGTCAAATTGGGTCAAACCATGGGTTATGTCAAGTTCAAATGATCATTTGGTGCCTATGGGTATCATTGGTTTGGTTCAATTTGATTTAGATTTTGTTTTAGTTTATTTAGGTTCATTTAGGTCAAATGGGTCAAGTTGACCAATTTGACCCATTTGACCCAATTGGGTAGGTCATTGGTTGGTTTAGGTTTGGTTGGTCATTTGAAATGTATTGCAAGCTTTGGTTTCAATCAATTTTAATTTGGTTTGATTTCAAGTTGATTTGACATTTTAGGTCAAGTTGAGTTCATGGTCAATTGGGCTAGGTTGGGTCAAATTGATCAATTAAAGCTTTGGTTAAGTTCAACAATCAATTTAGAATAAATTTGACCCATTGGTTGCAATCAATTTGGCTTAGATCAAGATTTGGCCTATTTTGGCTTTTTTGTCAATTTGGGTCAACTTAGGTCAAGTGACCAATTAGGCTTGGTTTGGCTCAATTGATGAGTTGGTCATGTTCAATCATTAATTATGAATTGGTTTAGATCAATGGTTTCAATCAATTTGGCAAATGGTGGATTTTGGCTAGTTTGGGTTTCATTTGGGTTAAATGTTGACTTGGTCAAAGGCTAAATTTGACTTGATTTGACCTAATTTGAGTGATTGACCATTCTATGATGATTGTTGATCATAATGTGAGGTTTGAATGGGCTTAGTTCAATCCAATTTGGGTTGGATTAGAATTTGGCTCAAAAAGGTTCGTTAGGTCACTTTGGGTCAAGTGAGCCTAAATGGGTCAATTGACTTGGTCAAGGCTTGATTCAAGTTTGGTTTAACTCACATATAGACTTATGATGTAAATATAAATCCAATTGCAAGTGATTTGGAATCAAATGGGTTTTGGCTCATTTGACAATTTCAAGTCAAAAGGATGAACATGAATTTGATTTGGGTTAGTTTGATTTCAGTTTGATGATTGTAGTTTATGCTTATATTTGGGCATGTGATTGAAGGAGTGATTGTTTGAAGAGAAAATCCAAGGGTTTGGGTTGATTTGAGGATGATTTGGCTAAATCCAATAATTTGGCTTAAAGGACATAAATTGGGCTTGGATTTGAGTTTTGAATTTATATTGATTTGATTTTGGCCATTTGAATTTATAATTCATTTCTATTTGTGAATATAAATGAGAATATAAATGATCCTTGAGAGAATCATGTGAATTAGGAGTGATTTGATTTGAATTTGGTAAGGTCAAAAAAGTTTGAAAATGGGGTTTCAATTTTGGTTTGATTTATATTCATTTGATTTGGATGATTTGGATGCCAATTTCATTTATAGTTGTGAATGTAAATGATGGAATAAGTGATTTATAAATAAATCACTTGGCTTTGGGTTGATTTGAAGGGTTTGGCTAAGCTTATGGTTGTGATTCATAAGGCTTAGGAAGGTTTTGGATTTGGAATTGATCATGGATTTGGTTCATTTGAGATTGGAATTGATTTGAGATTTGAGAAAATCATTTGAGTTGGAATTGATTTGAGATTTGATTTGGATTGGTTTGAAGGAGGGTACATGGGATGGATTTGAGCTATAGGGTAAGTGGTTTCCTTAGATCACTAATGCATAGCCTAATCCTATAATAAACACTTCTAAGTCTCTAGGGTTAGGTTAAGTGTTCTCCTAATCACTAGAAGTGTCTCAAGACTAAGGAACTCTTAGTGTCTAGAGGAGTCCTATATCTAAGATGGAGAAGTTGAGAGCTCACTCCAAAAGTGAGGTCAACAAGTGTATAAAAATTTTATGCAAGTACTTCGCCATTATTTACCAAGGGAGTGAGGTAAATACCTCTTTGGGGCTACTTAAAGCCTTGCGTCCTCGGAATGTCCATACTAGATATACCCACTATTATTGAATACACATGAATATACACTTGACTACAAGAATGGAAAATTATGCAAAAGTTGTATTTCTTTCAATTGAATTATTTATACATGTGAGCTAAAGTTGAAAAGGAAATTTTCATTCATTAACTAATGCACATACAAGTGTATAAAAGTTTTAAGCAAGTACTTCACCATTGTTAACCAAGGGAGTGAGGTAAAGAACTCTTTGGGACTACTTAAAGCATTGCATCCTCAGAATGTCCACACTATATATACCCACTATTCTTGAATACACATAAATGTACAAATGACTATAAGAATGGAAAATCATGCAAAAGTTATATTTTTTTAATTGAATTATTTAAACATGTGAGCTAAAGTTCTACTTAAATTTTAACATAGAAATACATAGGAATGAATTCAAACAAATATCGTGTCCTTTTCAAATGGGCTATACACTTGTTAACATTCAAACTTTATGTAAATCCATATAGATTAAGAAAAGAGAACTCCATATCACATGTTCTAATTCATAGACACATGGAAGCTTATAGATATCTATAACTATTATCACTCTGAATATTATAGTAGACTTATAAACTTTTTGAAAATAACTTTGATTTAATAATGATAATAGCCACACATATATTAGATTAAATCAACACTTGCAAGCTTAACATAAGGAAAATTATTTAAATTTAAATATTTTGAAAACATGAATGCATGAAACCACATGACACACATCATTTAATATGACTGGAAAGGAATAATAAGACATAAGACACATATTTCATCCAATCAAACTAATTTCTAAAGACAATTGTATCAAATAAAATCATTTAAAGTAAACCAAAGCTTCTTAACATCCTTTTTAATTTCATGTTTGAATTGATTTAATGAAAGAGAGAAAGAGGTTTGATAATCCTAATCCCATCCCATGTTTGTAAGTTAATTTGATTTAATGAAAAGGTAATTAGGTTGATTTTATGGATTAATTAAGTTGAGGTATGACTTAATTCAATTAATTAACCCTTACCTATGTTACCTTAAAGTAATTATCCAAATAATTATGAGCCAATGTAATATGCAAATAAATTGAAAAGTAAAATAGAAATGGTCCTATGAAATGAAAGGGCCTAATGCAATTAGCTCACAATTAATGGTTAATTAAGATTAAGGTACTTAATTAATTACTTTTATGATTTTTCCACATATATGGACAAATCATACTTTAATTAAATCTCTTTAGGCTATTGAACACCTAAAGATCTACCCATGAATTAATTAGGTTCAGATGTATTTTAAAATTTAATTAAACTAATTAAGTAATTAATTAATCTATTAATCATTAATTAATTTCTCTTGAAAAGTGAAGGAAACTCAAGGAAAAGATTAGGATAGAAGCCCCAATCCACTTCCCTAAGTTTCCTCACTGTTAAACAGTGATAGAAGACCCAATTAATTAAGCAAATTACTATTCATACAATTAATTATCACTTAATTAAGTTAAGAAGGTAATTAGGGCCAAATCAATAAATTTCTTAATTTATTAACCAATAAACCCTAAAAATAGGGAGGTGAGGTCATCCCCTCTAAACAATCTCGAAAGTTTAATTTGTTGGTTAATTAGGTGGTAATTAAGGTAATTAACTTTTCAATTAAAATTTAATTAAGCATAAATTACTATTTAAATCAATTATGGATAATTGTAATGGATTCCTCTCTGAAATATATTTAAAATGAGCCCTTATTTATATTTTTTGGATTTTTTTAAATTAGTTATGAATTATGGAAGTTTCAACCATAAAAACCATTAAATTAACCTAATTAAGCCTTAATCCCGTCGACGCCTATTGACCTCATTTTTAGAATGAGCTCTCAACCTCTCCATCTTAGACATAGATTAGACACTAAGATTTCCTTAGTCCTAAGATAGTTCTAGTGATTAGGTGAACACTTAACCTAACCCTAGAGACTTAGAAGAGTTAGCCATAAGAATAGGTCATGCTTTAGGGGTGTTAGGAAAACTTGCCTACCCTATAGCTTAAACCCAAATCCTTACTTCCTTCTTTTAAGTCAAACTTCAAATGCAAATCAACTTCAAACTCAAATCAACTTCAAATCCAAATCAACCTTAAATCCAAATCAACTTCAATTCCAAATCAAACCTTAAATCAATTCCAAATATCAAAATCAATTCAAACTCAAAAGATTTTCTCATAACCCATTTATATTCTCATTTATATTCACAAATATAAATGAAATATAAATTCAAATAACCAAAACCAAATTCAAAACTCAAATCCAAATCTAATAAAAAACCAATCTATACCCTTTCAAGTCAAATTCTTGAACTTAGCCAAATCAACCTCAAATCAATCCAAACCTTTGGATCTTCTCTCCAAACAATAAATCCTTCAATCATAAATCAAATTCAATCATCAAACTAAAACTAAATTCAAAACTCAAACCCAAATCAAACCCATGTTCACCCTTTGAACTTGAAATTGTCAATTGAATCAAAATCCATTTAACTCCAAATCACTTGCAAATGGATTTATATTTCAATCATAAGTCCATATGTGAGTTTAACCAAACTTGAATCAAGCCTTGATCAAGTCAATTGACCCAAACTCACTTGACCCAAAGTGACCTAAAGTACCTTTTTGAGCCAAATTCTAATCCTACCCAAATTGGATTGAACTAATCTCATCTAAGCCTCACATTGTGAGCAACAATCATCATAAGATGGTCAATCACTCAAATTGGGTCAAACCAAGTCAAACTTAGCCTTTGACCAAGTCAACATTGACCCAAATGAAACCTAAACTAGCCAAAATCCACCATAGGCTAAATTGATTGAAACTATTGATGTAAACCAATTTATGATCAATGATTGGACTTGACCAAGTCATCATTTGAGCCAAACCTAGCCCAATTGGCCACTTGACCCAAGTTGACCTAAAAAATCAAAGTGTCAAATCATGATCTAAGCCAAATTGATTGCAAACAATGGGTCAAATTCATTCTAAATCACTTGTTGAACTTGACCAAAGCCTCAATTGGCCAACTAGACCCAACCTAACCCAATTGACCATGAACCCAACTTGACCTAAAAGGTCAAATCAACTTGAAACTTAATCAAATCAAAATTGATTGAAACCAAAGCTTAAAAAACATTTTAAATGACCAACCAAACCTAAACAACCCATGAACTAACCCAACTAGGTCAAATGGGTCAAATTGGTCAACTTGACCCATTTGACCAAAGTGAACTCAAATGAACCAAAACCAAATATAAACCAAACTGAACCAAATCAATGATACCAAACCTCTCCAAATGGTCATATGAACTTGACCTAATCCATAGTTTGATCCAATTTGACCAATTGGTCAACTTGACCCAAGTTGACCCATTTTGACTTAAATGGGTCAACATGAGCCAAATCATATCAAATAAACTCCAAATTCATTGAAAATTGGCACAACCCATTTTTTAATTATTCCAAATTTGCCTAAATCAAAATCAAGCCAAATGACCATTTTATCCTTAGGTCAAAGGGTAACCTATGATCAAATTCACTTGGAATTTGATCATATTCCAACTCAATACCACTTGGCATCCTCTTAGTGGTCCATTTGGACACCAAGGGGTGTGGTACACATGACCCAATGGGTTTGGGTCAGCCAAACCCAAGCCAAATCCAAAATCGACCACCCAATAGAAAATGAGCGCATGGAATCACTCCATACTCTCATTTAACACATGGGAAACTCCTCCACTACACTCTCCTACCAAAACTGAATCACATGGCACCCCTAACAACCTAAACAACCCATTCCATGAGATCAATTTGATCAAAATAGCAAGGAGGCTCATGACTGTCTGATCCAAGTAGGGGAGATATACTCCCCCTCATTCCATTCCAATTCAGGACACTTGCATTCGATTAAACCCTAGGAACCCAGAGGAAGCATTTCCAAGCTCTCCCAAGCATTCATAAGCTCAATTGAAATTCCTATTATCGATTTTGCCTAAGCCAAAATAGGGGAGATGAGTGAGAATTCCACTTTGGTCAAAACTTCACCAAAGTCCAATTCATCTTACAAGCACCATCAAGGAGGCAAGGCGAGCTCACCCAAGGTGTTTTCCAAGCAACCAAGCCATAGGAAGGGGGAGTTAGACCAAAGCCGTAAGCCATTGAAGGGGAGCTTGGCCAATTGGAAGATCCACTTCATCTCAAGCCTTCAAACTTTCAATAAGGATTCGTCTCCACTAGACGAAGCTACCTCAATGGTTGGAAGCTCTGGTGATAGCCTCTGGCAAGGTATGCTTCAAAACTGAGCTTAAGTAGGAAATTCTTTGGTCCTTTGTGAAGGGAAGTGTAATCCTAATTGAATTCCATCATTGGATGTGTCTCTTATTTCTCCTAGATGATGCAGGTTGAATCTTAGCTCAATTTGAGCATAAGTGATCAAGCCATGGAGGATGGAGGTCTCATCTCTCCTAGCGAGGATGAATCATGAATCGCCATCCCATGTTTTGGATGGGCGATTAATTGATTAGATCCTGATTTATCCCTTCATAGTTGCTTGATCTTGGCCGTCGAAAAGGAGCGCATCACCGTGACGATTTGATTTGGCAACTTAAATAAAATCCCATGCATAGACATGCAAAGTGCCGTCGCGACCCACATGGCGATGGGATTTATATAAATTAGGTTATTTAATGACCTATTAATCATAAAAACTTCAAAAATTCATAACTAAATGTAGAAAAATCCCAAAAAAAAAAAATGCAAACTCAACTTCATTTTAAAGATAATTCAAAGGGGAATAATATAAAATTAAGTTTAATTAATTTTGAACAGTGATATTTACTCAATTTATGTTTTATTGGGGATGTAATTATGTTAATTACTCTTTATTTATTTAATTAATTAATTAATTAATTCTAAACTCCCTAGAATTAATTAGTGGGATGACCTCTGCCTCCCAAAATTTTCTTGAAATTTATTATTGGATTAATTTAGGTAATTGCTTATTTCATCTCTAATCACTCCCTTAATCAATTAAATGATTATTTAACCTATTAAATGGTGATGAATTTATTAATTAAGCTTGTTAATCATCTTGGAACAGTGGATAGACTTAGGGAATGAGATTAGGATGCCTTTTCCAAATCTTTTTCCCTAAGTCTATTTCATTTGAATAAAAACTTAATTAATTTACAAATTGATAAATGATTTAACCATTTCATTAAATAGTTTAATTAACCAAACTCAAAATAAAAAATTAATCCATAAACTTAATCACTTAATAAATCCCATTCTTCGGTAGATACTTAGGTGCTCAATAACCTAAGTGCCTTTTAAGGAAATCATATCCAACTCACATGTGTGGGAAGGTTATGAAAGTACTTAATTAAATCCTTTAGCTTTATTAATCAATGATTGTGAGCCAATTGCATTAGGCCCCTTTCTTTCTTAGGAGCATTGCTAATTTAAATTATATATGGATGCATATCATATGTTGGCTCATAATTGTTAGATTTCTTATGTTAAAGTGGTATAGGTAAGGGGTAATTAATGGACTTAATCTACACTTTAACCTAAACAAAACATAAAATCAATCTAATGGCTCTAAAATTAAACTAAATTGATTCACATATGTGGGAGATGGGTTAGGACCAACAAACCATTTTTACATTCTCTAAAATCAAATCAAACTCAAAATTAAAAATAAAATCTCTTTAAACAATTTTGCTTCACTTTAAATGATCTTATTCCATAATATTGTCTTTAGGAATTAATTAGGGTGAATGAAGTCATATGCTTACATCACTTTATTTCTTTCTAAGCATGTTAAATATGGTTTATCATATGAAATCATGCATTCATACCTTCTTTGAAAAATCAAATTAAAATGAAATATTTCCTTTATGTCAAATTACATGCTTCGGCTAAAGTAAGAATATGAATGGATACTATCACTATTAAATATAAAATTATTTTCAAAAATTATAAATCAAAGAATACAAATGAATGTATGCTACTTATAAGTATTTATAAGCTTGCATGTGAATATAACTTAAAATGTGCTTTATGTGACTTCCTTTTCTTTTCTTAACATGGGTTGGTATAGGATTTGCAAAGTGTATAGTTCATTTGAAAAGAACATAACACTTGCTTAAAGTTATTCCCATGCACTCCCATGTCATGAATTAAGAAGGATCTTCATATTTCACATATAAATTAAATAACCAACAAATCAAGCAAACAAACATAAACCTTTTGCATAATTCTTTTTCCATTCATTTCGTTTTGTACATGCACATATTTTTAAGAAAAGTGGTATATTTGTCTAGACATCCCGGGGTTGTGAGGCTTTAAGTAGCCCAAAGAAGGTCTTGTACCTTATACCCTTAGTGTAGAAAATAATTGCCGTACTCACTTATGTCTTTCATACATGTAAATGTGCATTTGATTAATGGTTAAAAGAATCCCTCACTTTTCTACATAACAAAATCATGCATCATGAAGCATCCAAATTTTCTTAAGCAACATCTCTTATAATTCATCATTAAGGTGTGCTAAATATTTGCATTGCATGTATAAATATGCTTAGGATTTATTCATATGCATGATAGACATATTGGAAAGAAATAAAGTGTTGTGTATTTTGTGATAGTAATTCACTTTAATTAATCTTAAAATACCTTTCTTATTGAATAAGTTTGTTTAGGGCAAATCTAAACTTAGGATTAATTAAAACACATAAAAAAATATTCACTAAATAAGAATCACTAACGAACCTACCTTAGAAATTACTTAAGATAGGGAGGAAAGAGAAGTTCTCTTCTCTTTTTCTCTCTTTACAACACTTGGTAATTAAGTGTAGGTTCATTCAAACCAAATCAAATCATCAAATAAAATTAAACAAATCAACTAATTCATTTAAATGAAATTACCCTCTAAGTTGAACTCTTTATACTTAGAAAACTCTAACCTTAAAGCTTAGCTAAGATAAGCCTTAAATGGCACACACATTTGGCTAAGTCACCATTTCTAGCTCTATGTTAGGGAGGTGCATGGTTTGATGCTTGGTTTTATTTTATAATGAGATGTTTTAGTATGGATGTTAGGGTGTATGTGCGTAGATTGGATGATAGGTTGATCTTAGTCTAATCATTAGCTTATGCAGGGGATTATGCTTAAGGGGAGCTATAATAAAAATAAATAAATGCTTTTTTTGAGGTTGCTATATAGCATAATCCAAAATAGGCCAGGTGGACTTAGTTATGCATGTGTGGGGTGCTAAGTCCAATTTATTCATATACATGCTTGGGATTTGTGGTTTGTTTAGCTAATCTCTATTTTGCAGGTTTTAGTTAGATTTAGTTTTCCCATTTTCATGTAATTTTTTAGTTAAGATTTGGAATGAATGTTATGGGGGATTAGGATGAACATTGGTCATAAGACTATATCTTATGCACCATGTGAAGCCTTTGGAGCAACCACATTCCAACCAACCAAAAGAAGAAAGAAGAAAGAAGAAAGAAAAACATGAAGAAATGAAGATTGAAGAATGAAGACTCCCATAACATGAATTCCTTATTTGATTGTAATTAATTCATTTGGAATCCAGGTTGTATAAGGGTATAACTCAACTACCCAATTTCTTTTTGGGTTTGTGCAGTGGAGGCTGACAACAATGGCCTTCTATTCTTTTGCAAGCTTTATAAATTATTTGATGTTTGTTTAGCTTGTGCATTAAGATGACATGTTTTTCCTAGTTTCTTTCTTGCTTTGATGAATGGCTAGATGCGATTAGGTTTGTAGAGAAAAATAAATTTTCTATCCAATTAATCAACTCAAAATTAAAAATTAACAACTCATAACCTCACCTAAAGCCTAGGTTATAAATCAAGATAAAAAATTTAGCAACCCTTTAGGTGGATGTTGCATGTTTCACATCATGCATAAAAAGCATCTTGCTTCACTCTTTCTTATGGAGGGCTTCCACCTTTTCCAGGGAACTTGGCTTGACCTTTGAGAGCCATGGTGGAAATACACCTCCTTCTTGCTGATTTTGGCCCATAACCAAATTTCTCATGCATTAGGCATATGAATCCCATAGCTTGTGTCAAATTAATTGTTCAAAAATGAAAATAAAATTTAACAAAATTTGCATTAGATTTAAGTGATTAATCATGCCCTACATGATCTAGTCTCTTAGGGAGTGTGTATAAGGACTTAGTCTCTTTCTAAATAAACAACAACTTAGCTATCTTACAAAAGCATATGACTTGCCTACATGTATTTAAAATCATAGGAGTTAGTTGGAGCCACCCCAGGCGTTGTAAGTCAACTGGGTGGTTTATCCTCTCTTGTGGAGATAAACCATATACCTATTTTCATCTTAGATTTTGGTTGTGCCTTAGCTCTCGTCAAAGCTCTCTAGATTTAGGTTCAGAGGTTGTTACTTTTTTGTGGGCTACAAGCATAAATCCTCACCTCTTAGGCATTTCATGATATTGTATCATGGAATTGTAAGTCCTAGATTTCTAATAAAAATTCAACTCGAACAAATAATTCTCTTCAAATTTCAAAAATATAAAGCCCATATGATAGTTTGGGATGCTTTCGCTGAGCATCTATTTTGGTTTTGATAATAACTCCCTCCTTTTGATCAATACCACTTGATCTTCTAAAAATAAACCAATTAATTGATAGTCTTATCTTTAAAATATTTAGAGACAACGATCATTTATCTTAATTGAGAGTATTCTTAAGGAATCTCATTCCGTAGGATGTAATTAACTATGGGAGCTTGCCTCCATAGGAAACTTAACGAACTCGATTTAAAATAAACCCTACTTTACTTTTTCATGTAAATTAGAGGAAGAATCTCTGGTACATATGAAGACCCATAGTCCTTAGGAGTCCATATTAAGGTGATTAAGTCCATTATAGGATGGTGACTTCTATCTCCCAAATAGTACATCATTACTCAATGTCATACCCGATCACCCTAATAAGAACATCTGCGGATCTATGTGGTGTCCAACACAAAAAGTGTTATTTTTTATTTATTTTTCTCAAAAAGATAGATGGAGAATGAAAATAATAAATTCACCATAGAATTTTCTAGCGACTCAGCTTGGGATGGTTCCTCTCTCTATCTTTGGTAAATGATCATTGTCTCCAAGTATCGATAATGGATTTGTACTTTGTATAAGTCTGAGACTATCTTTCTTTTTCATTGACACTTAGTTTATTTCATCCTTAAACTAAGCTAGCCAACATCCTTTAGGTTTTAGGACCTCACTCTGTGAAGGTCTTAAAATCCCTGTTGGTTTCCCAATAGGTGAAAATAAAAATTTAGTTAAAAGAAATAACTAAAGACTTTAGCGTTATCATTTTTTTATGGTAAGGAAAGGTTCATTCCAAAAATAAAAAATATTAATTTATAAAAAACACTTTCAAAAATTCACATAATAAAATGTTTGCACAAAAATTTTCATAAATCAACCTCATCTAACAATCTTCATGATTATTATATGTAGGATCTTTTCAAAAATAAAATCAAAAATCATTCTTTTCAAAAAGCACAAATTAACATCTTCATTCAATTTATTGAATGAAGATTTCATTTTCAAAATAAAATAAACAATCATCTTTTCAAAAATAAAATCAACAATCATCTCAAAAATAAAATCAACAATCATATTTTCAAAAAGCACAAATTGATATCCTCATTCAATTTAGAAAGGAGATTTCATTTAAAACAAAAAACAAAATCAACAATCATCATTTTAAAAAATAAAATCCAAAATCATATTTTCCAAAAGCACAAATGAATATCCTCATTCAATTTATTGAATGAAGAATCTCATTTTTAAAATAAAATCAACAATCATCTTTTCAAAATAAAATCAACAATCATCTTTTCAAAATAAAATCAACAATCATCTTTTCAAAAAAAAAAAAAATCAACAATCATCTTTTCAAAAATAAATCTTTTTCAAAAATAAAATCCAAAATCATGTTTTCCAAAAGCACAAATGAATATCCTCATTCAATTTATTGGATGAAGATTTCATTTTCAAAACAAAATCAACAATCATCTTTTCAAAAATAAAATCAACAATCATATTTTCAAAAAAAAAAAAAGAAGCACAGATGAACATCCTCATTCAATTTATTGAATAGAGATTTCATTTTCAAAACCAAATTAATAGTCATCTTTTCAAAAATCAAAATTAACCATCATTTTTTCAAAATTCAAACACATTTGGATCTTTCATTTAGCGTACCCAAATTTGCTAAGTGAAGATCCTTTTTTCAAAAAAAAAAATCAAAATACATTTGGATCCCTCTTTTAGCATACCCAAATTTGCTAAATGAAGATCCTCTTTTCAAAATTATTAAAAAAAAATAAAATCAAAACATCAAAATCAAAACACATTTGGATCGCTGATTTAGTATACACAAATTTGCTATATGAAGATCCTCTTTTCAACATCAAAAATCAAAAACACATGGATCCTTTTATTAGCATACTAAATTTGCTAAGTAAAGAATCCTCTTTTCAAAAATCAAAACATCAAAATCAAAAACACATTTGAACCTTATTTAGCATACACAAATTTGCTAAGTAAAGTTCTCATTTTCAAAATCAAAACATCAAAAATCAAAACACATTTGGATCCCTCATTTAGTATACCCAAATTTGCTAAGTGAAGATCTTCTTTTCAAAAAAAAAAAAAAAAAAAAAAAAACACATTTGGATCCCTCATTTAGCATACCCAAATTTGCTAAATGAGGATCCTCTTTTCAAAATCAAAAATCAAAAAAAACACATGGATCCTTTTATTTAGCATACCTAAATTTTCTAAGTAAAGAATCTCTTTTCAAAAAAAAAAAATCAAAACACATTTGAATCATTTATTTAGCATACCTAAATTTGCTAAGTAAAGAATTCTCAAAATCAAAATTCAAAACAAAACACATTTGGATTTCTTTAGCATGCCTAAATTTGCTAAGAATCCTCTTTTCAAAATCATCAAAATAAAACACATTTTGAATTCTTTAGCATACCTAAATTTGCTAAGAATCATCATTTCAAAATCATCAAAAACAAAAAACATTAGAATTCTTTATTTAGCATACCCAAATTTACTAAGTAAAAATCCTCTTTGTAGAAACAACAAAATATTTGGATTCTTCATTTAGCATACCTAAATTTGCTAAGTGAAGATTCTATTCTCAAATTCACACATATATCACAAACAAGCAAACAAAAGAAGAAAATTATTTTCAAACACCTTACTTAGCATACCCAAATTTGCTAAGTAAATTCCAAAATCACAAATCAAAATAAAATCAATTGACCATTTACTTTAACGTACTTAAATTTGTTAAATGAAGGGTCCCCAAATAATCAAAAATCAAATTCAAATATGAACCAATGGAAGCATCAATCTCTTCAAAATATTTGAATCCATTTTTAATATACACAAATTTGTTGAAAATGGATCTTAAATTCAAAAATCTCTCCTCATTTTCTTGCTCAAAGTCTCTCTCCAAATTCAAAGAGCCCCACTTAACATATACAAATTGTTGAGTATGGGTTCATGTTCTAAAAAATAATTAAAGCAAAAATCTAATTGAGTTTGTTTTCAAATATTGTAGACTTTTAGTCAGTTTCAGTTAGTTTCAGTTTAGTTCAGCTCAGTTTAAATTGCAGCCAAGAAGTACGTGTCTAATTTTCATTTTGGGATGGATTTGGCCTTGGATGGTAGCCTCCTGACTTAATACCTATTCATTTTTTGAGGTTTTGAGGTAGGATCACTTGTGGGGACCACCCTCACCTTCAACATGAGTGTGGTGACCGGGTCATCCAGTTGAGATGCCGACTTCAGTTTCCCTCACTAAGAGGAAGGGCGGTAGTTCTGCGATAGCAGTTAGTGCGGTGCACGTGGTTCCCCTTTACCTAGTGGTAGCACCACTCGTTGGCTCCAGGGAAGGCTACCCCATCTTGGGGATAGTCTCCCCATGAGGTTGGGTCTAGTTCTGTTACCCCTCTAGCGGGACTCATGTCCCAAACCAATGCACAAGATCAGCGACATCAACACATAACCAAGGAGCTAAAGGCCATTTCTCAAGCTATAGTAGAGGAGTTACCTAAGATGGTTTCCCATTTGATCAAAAATAAGTTCCATCCTCTCTCTGGATCTGATGAAGAGGAAGAAATTAAGAGGATTTCAGTTTCACCTCCACATGCAATACAACATGAGGCTCTATCTGTCGAGAAGGTTCATGACCTTTGATCGATTCATTGAGTTGGCGAGCTTACGATGATCAGTCTGGGGCTCAATTTGATTTATGTTCTGTCATCCCTCACAGTGTGAGCAGACACATCAGATAGGAGAGGGCTAGGGAGGCCTAGGTATTAGTACATATTACTAGCAGAGAGAGATGTAGGTATGCAAATATTATCCACCCTTATGGACTTTCTCGATCGATGCACCACCATCATCGATAGCATTCTCTTGAGGTACTACCCACCATAGGAGAGGAGCTCTTGCCCCGAGATAGTCAGTGGTGTCTCCACCACACCGCTTTACTCCATGCCCACTATCTCCAGTACTGGTTCCATCATCCATAGTTCTAGAAAAATCCATGAAGGCTGCATCTGGGGAGAAGAGAGCCCCACTGGTGATCCGGCTACGGCCAAGAGATCCCATTCCATCTACACCCCCGACTGAGGTGAGGCCGAGCTCTCCTGCTCAACCTCCCTCAGTTGTGGTGAAGAGGGAATGGAGACCATCCAGGAGCATTGTAGTTATTCCATCACCACTACCACCATAATAGAGTATGGAGATAGCGGTAGTAGAGGGAGGAGGAGACATTTCAGTTTCCCTCATGGCCATAAATCCTCCTAGGAGTACCACTCCACCTAGATCTAGTGACAGTCAGGAGCATCTATCCTCCAATGAACATAGTCCTCAAAGATTAGCTCTCTAATAGTAGGGGAGGTTAGATGTCTCTCTGTTCATGATAGTGATCCCACTACCGGTCAGCCTCGATCTTTTGTATCTGTTCAATTGGACCATTCTCTCGATGATATTGTAGCCTAGTATCTAGTTGAGAAGAAGGAAATTCTAGGATATGCCTCGTCTGACCTAGAAGATGTGAAGGTCAGTTTTGATCCTAATGAAGATGATCTGTTGGAGGATTTAGTAGGAGTACACATGGTAGATACCAGGGGTTCCCTCCTTCATGATCAGTAGGGTTTGGAAGGTATTGTGGCCGAGCAGGATGACATAGCTCATTAGACCCAACACCTCCTTCAACAATTAAAGTAAAAGGATGAACAAATAGATAGGATGGGAAAGAGGCTTGAAGACTTGCTAGTAGCATTTTGGCACTTCAGAACCAAGCCCCAATAGTACATCCTACTATTGAAGAAATAGGTCAGCCTGAGTTGTTGCATGTCTTAGATCAAGCCAAGACTTCACCTCTAGTCAAGCAGGATAACACCAGCTTGTATATGAAGGTAGTGGATAGTACCTCCGTACAAGAAAAGGATATTAAACTCATGATTGAGCAGTAAGTGAGAGAAGCATTGGCGCAAGCCTGAGGAGGATCATCAGTTCCAAAGGGTAGACCATACTCAGAGGAATTTAATCCATCAAGTATCCTAAGGGTTTCATGCCACCTTCTTTCAAGAGCTTTAATGGTAGCGAACCACCGACACATAGTGCACTTTAGGCCGTTATGTGGTGATGCATTACTATTAGTCTTTTTTGTCGACTTAGTAGGTGTAGCCTTGATTGGTACATTGAACTCCCAATGTTTAGTGAAGACTTTTTTCTGAGTTGGAGCAACTCTTCATTAAGAGGTTTCTTTGGAGCTCGGAAAGGGTGTAGAGCAATCTCGTTGTGGCTCAACAACACCCTGCTAAGTCTCTCATTGATTATATTCTCAGATGGCATAATTTGAGTATGAAATGTGAACCACAGCTGTCTAAACAGCAGGCCATAATATTTTACTAAAGAATATTCATGGCCCGGTTGCCTTCATGCTCAATGGTTTTACCATTAAGATATTTGAGAAGCTAATCAACAAGGTGTCTAGCTTACAAGGAGAAGCCAAATAGTTTACCAGATTAATCAACAAAGTTGAAGCTACAGAAAGTTTATGAGAAGAAACTAGGAGTAGTGACAACTATAGACAGAGGTATCCGGAAGCGATGAGAAACCTCGAGCTCTACAACCATCACTTCCACCTCCTTACCACCACCTAGGCAATCCTACCGCTCTCCACAGTAGCCTCCACGGCCTTCACCCTCCTCGATACATATTCGCGGTACATACCATTCTAGGTAGCTACCGTCCACCTACTCTTTTGGATAATCTAAATAAGCCTTATTCATTTAAGAAGGAGGTAATCAAGAAAATATTTAAGAATCTCTTAAATAAAACCTGATTTTTAGCTACCCGAGCCTAGAAGGCCAGAGAAAGTGGGTAAGAGCAATGATCCTAACTTTTACCCCAAGCACCGTATGCTAGGCTAGGTTTTGGAGAATTTCTTTACATTCAAGGGATAGCTTGAGCATAGCTACAAGACAGGCACAATAGTTATCCCAAAGAAATACCTTGTGGAACAACCATCCAGTTCTGTTAGGATAGTCCTTGGAGATATGTGCGATCCTCTCAAAACCAAAGAAGGTTGAGATATCTCTTTATCTCGAACCTCTAAGAGATTGTGTCAAAAATCAAGAAACTTTCCTTTTAGGTGCCTGATGTAGCTCGAACCTCCAACATTAAGGAATATTTGCAAGTTGCCAAAGAAAACTTGGGGAAGGTAGGAGCTTAGTAGCAACAATAGCCTATACCAGCCTGGGATAGCCTAGTAGTGCAACCAACGACCGAGCCCAGCCTCCAGTCTACCGTTGCAGCTACTACATCAGCCGACACTTCTACTTTAGCTAGCTCTTCTTCTAGTATACACCTTATATTGGTGGATGAGGATATTAAATCCCTCACCCCACTTACTTTACTAGATTTGTACTATGTACCTCCTTCAAAATCCAAGAAATTGAGGAATAAAACTTGTTTGAATTAAATCTGTGTCACTTCTGATGGATTGTCTAATTCTACTCTTATTGAAAACTCTCCAAGTCTAAATAATAATTATAACAACTCTAATCTTCCTCTTTCCGATTTAGAGTTGGATTTTCCTTCTTTGAATACTACGGGTTCAGCCTTGAGATAGACTTGGAATCATCTGATTCCAAGGGTCTCATAGGAGAAGCTGTAGGTGAGCCTGACAAGCAGGTAGAATCTTCCACTAATCTGCCACAAGAGATCATCGAAGTCAATCTCTGTAGTAGCAAGTTCTACCTCATAGGACAGCACCTCAAGATAAGGGGAAACAAGTCATTGGTTTTGATGATCGAGAAGCCCCTCCATAGGATGCTCCACCCTTGGATTTGCTTATGGAGGATTAACCCAAAGTGGATTATAATGTCCTCTCTCATCTAAGAAAGTTTCCATCTAAGTTAAGCATAAATGATGCCCTTATCTTATCCAAAGAGATGAGGGAATCATTAATCAAGGCTTTTCTTGATCCAAAAATATGCTTAGCTTAGCTAATCGCTGTTGGAAAGGAGGCTCATTATTCCAAAGAATCCTAAGGAGTCATTTTCACAAATGAAGGCCTTCTTCTGGGGGACATGAAGCACAACCGTCCCCTATACATTATAGTGGATATATGCAGATTCAGACTTTTCAGAGTTCTTGTTGATCTAGGTGCATCGATGAACATTATGAGTCTAAGGACCCTTATTTATTTGAGGATCCATATCTCCACACTCCGAGGAGATCAGATGATGTTGAGAGGATTAAATGAATAAGGCGAGAGGGCTTTAGGTTCCATAGTGTTACCTTTGGAAATATGTGATTGGAAGCCTGAAGGAAGCTCTATATCATTGATTTGAATATTTAAGTCACTATTTTGCTCGATAGGCCTTGGATACATTAGAACAAGATGATTCCATCCTCCCTTCATAAGTGCATCAAGTTCAGAAGGAATGGAATTGAATAATATGTCAAAGGAGAGAACAACCATTTTCAGTCAGAGAGGTTTTTATTTTGTTTATTTAAGATATATGAAGATGCGACCTATTATCTTCCTAAAAATACCTGTTCTCTTGAACTCGGTCAAAATTAAAATGCAAAAAAAGAAAAAAAGAAAAAGAAGAAAAATAAAAAGAGAAAGAAAAAGAAAAGAATAATGAAAATACAAGTGAACGAGAAAAGGACATCAAGGAAGAAGTAGAGCCGCTTGTCACATTGCACGCACAGTTCATTCCATCATAAGAGATCCATTGCTTTGCCTAGAAAAGAAGGCAGTGCTCACCTTTCAGAATGACTCCCCTAACGGATAGAGGAGGAGTAGTTTAAGTAGAAGAGAAGTTTGAAGGGAGGCTAGAAACTAGACTTTTCAAATCCCTTTTTCTAAGTAGTTTATAGACTTTCATCCAGTACAACCAGTGAGAGAAAGAGTACATCTGCTACTTGGAGTGAGTAGGAATTCCCTTTTGAAGATTCATTACCTTGAGTTTGAAAGCTGGCTATCTAAGAAAAACCTAGTTTTTTATGACTCGAGGGATCTAGGCGAGTTGCCCTTTTGTCAGATTTTGAGTCCTTCCAAGTGATCAAGTTTAGTTTTTTTGAAAGTCTATAGATCCATTCCTCACTCTCTTTTTCACTATGAAAGTCTAGTAATACGAAGTCAGACTAACTCCATGATAAGTTCAAACCAGTAAAGGACTTTTGGGAGTAACTAAGAAAACCAGTCAAAAGTACCTCTGAGCGAGGAGGCTAAATATTCTCTTTTAGAAACTGTGCCCGAGGAAATGTGGTAAGTAAGGAATCAAGAGAAAAAGCCCAAAAGTCTTGTCTAATCATGAAACTCAAATTGAATAGCAAGACAGAAATGAAATAAAGAAGCTTTGAATGAACCTTGGAATCTTTGGAGATAGTGGCTTAAGTCATCAATTTTCTTGAAGCCAATTCCCTATTTTTTGCTCTAGCCGATAAGCAATTAACCAATCGGTAAGCCGTTAAGGTCACTAAGATCATTTTGGACATATGGGTAGGATGACTCAACCTCCACCAGGCAGAGGCAGAGGCATACATAATGGCAGTTCCAGAGGTGGAAGACCCCCTGGTTGGTAGCCAGCCAACAAGGGTTATGTTCCAGTTCATATGAGTTCCCCTACTATTCACATAAACTTGGAATCTAGCTCAGAGGATGAGTCTAATGTGATTAACATACCAGCCAACCCCTCTAAGTGGGTTTTATTGGAGTTGACACTCAAACCAGATAGCGATGAAGACCAGGCCTCCAAGCAAAGCATGAATGTATTCGAATCAAGTTTATGTGAAACTATGAGATAGTAGTTAGGAACCTTAGCTCTAACCTCACTTTCCACTCAAAAAAAGTTGAAGGTTTAGTAGTTAAGGAAGCCCCTAAGTCTTCCAAAAATGTCATGCCAATGATATTCCTATTGGGATCATCATCCTCAAGTCCAGAAACTGATGTAGGACTTGAGGATAATTCATATAAAGAATTAATGGAATTATCTTTTGATTGGTACTCGCCTTGTATTCTTAATCTTGCAAGAAGGTTTTGATTCCTTATACATGGTCTAAGCACACGTCATAATACTTCAAAAAGTTGTGGAACAATAGAGGCAGGGATGCACAATCAAGATCAGGACTAGGATTTGTACAGTGGGTCTAGTCGATGATGATGATTATCATTTAGTTATCACAAATCATCTAGAATTTGATAGGTTCTTCTCAAACCACTAGCTCTTATGAGGATGTGTGTTTAGAATATTTAGATGATCTAGATGATCTCCGAATCAAAGATGCATCACCAAAATTTAAAGAGGAGATCCATTCAATAATTGATAAGCTCAAAGAAATCAACCTCGGGACAAAAGAAAATCCATGCCTGACATACATCAATTTATTACTGAATGAAGAAGAAACCAATGACTTAGTTAGGTTATTAATTGAGTTTAAGGACCACTTTGCATAGAGTTATGAAGAGATGCCAAAATTATCTCTTGACGTAGCAATCCATAAACTAGAAATAGACCCTGACGCTAACCCTATCAAGCAAGCTCCTAGACGCATGCAATTAGAAATCGAACAACAGGTCATTTCTGAAGTCAAGAAACTGATTGATGTTGGTTTCATTAAGGAAGAAAAATATGCTAACTGGTTAGCTAGTGTCATCTAGTTAAGAAGAAGAATGGCCAAATTTTTATATGCGTCAATTTCAGGACATAAATAAGGCATGTCCTAAGGATGAGTTCCCTCTTCTTATACCAGAATGAATGATGGACATTGCCTCCTCTCATATAGTTTTCTCCTTCATGGATGGGTCATCTGGCTACAAGTAAATCAAGATGGCCCTCGAGGATGAAAGAAACACTACTATTCAAACCCCGATCAAAAGCTATTGTTATAAGGTCATGCCTTTCGGCCTTAAAATTCCTGGTGCTACATACCAACAGGCCATGACTCAGATCTTCAATGAACTCATTCATCATCAAGTTGAGTGCTATGTTGACAATCTAGTAGTCAAGAGCAAAGAAAAGAAAGGCCCCCTCTTTGACTTGAGAGTAGTTTTCAAATGGTTAAGACAATATAACCTCAAAATGAATCCTCTGAAGCGTGCATTCGGAATAGCTTCTGGGAAGTTCCTTGGGTTTGTTGTCTAACACTGGGGAGTAGAAATAGATCCAGAAAAGATCAAAGTTATCTTAGAAATGCCACCACCTAAAAGTTTAACTCAACGCAGATCTTTCCAAGGGCAGTTAGCGTATCTAAGATGCCTTATCTCCAACTTATTGGGGAGATACAAGCCATTTTCAGCACTTGTCAAAAAGGATTCCAAGTTCAAGTGGGATGACAAGTGCCAGCAAACCTTTAAAGATATCAAGCAGTATTTGGTGAAGCTTCTAGTTCTAGCAGGCCTTATCTCAGGCAGGCCACTCATCCTATACACTGCTGCATTGGATGACTCCCTTAGTGCTTTGTTGGCCCAAGCCAATGAAAAAGAGAAGGAGGGTGCTCTCTAATATTTCAGCCATCATTTGATCCCTGTCTGAAGCAAACTACACACCTATTGAGAAATATTGTCTAGCTTTAATCTTTGCATCCCAAAACTTATGACACTATATGATTTCTCATAAGGTGAACTTAATTTCCATAACCAATCCACTACAGTATCTCATGACATGACCAATGCAATTTAGACATTTGGCATGTTGGTCCATGATTATCTCGCAGTTTGATATCACATTCATACCCCTCCATGCGATAAAAGGACAAGCACTAGCAGATTTCTTAGCAGCACACCCACTTCCTGTTGATTCTCCGCTTAGTGATGATCTCCATGATGAACAAATCATGAACTTAGGGGAGGTTGACAACCATCGTTGAGAGATGTATTTTGATGGTGCGACTTCCTTTCATAAAGAAGAATAACCATGATATACTCTTCGAGGAAAGGTAGGGATAGGAATAGTCCTCTTAACTCTAGACTGTGATATGATGAGATTCTCATACTATCTCTCCAATCTATGCACCAACAATGAAGTCGAGTATGAGGCTTTGATTATCAATCTGGAGTTAGCCATTACAGTGTGTGTCAATAGCATCAACTTCTTTGGGGATTCTCAGTTGGTCATCAACTAGATTGTCGGGTCTTACAAGGTTCTAAAACCTAAGCTTCATCATTACCATGAGTATACCATTAAGTTGTTGGCCCAAATCCCTGATGTCACCATTTTCAAGGTTCCTCAAGGAGAGAATGTAGTAGTAGATGCTTTGGCCAAACTTGCCAAGGAATTGGCATGTATGGAAGATGAGTTCTTTCCAATATGGGGTCAAAATAGACAAGTCTTATCCCTTATTAATGCTGAACTTATCGAGAAACTTTCTCTTGAAGGGGAGGTTGCCATTTCCAACAAAGACAATGAGCTGGATTAGAGGCAACCGTTCATAGAATATTTAAACAATGGAAAACTACCTCAAGAGAAATCACAAGCCCATCAGATGAAACAGAGAGCTCTCTCCTTTGCTCTCATGGATGGAACTTGGTATCGACTATCTTTCGATCAAATGTGATTACATTGTTTAGATAAACATGAAGCCTGTAGGATCATGACTGAGGTACACTCAGGTCTATGCGAAGCGCGTCAATCTAGTCCGAAGATGAAGGCAAAGATTAAGATACTAGGATACTACTAGCCTTCGATGATTACAGATTGCATGGATGTATCTAAGAGATGCCATCAATGTCGGTACACGGCATTGTCCTACATCAACCACCCAACATTCTACACCCTATATTGGCCTCATGGCCATTTGAGTGTTGGGGTACCGACATTGTGGGTCCTATCGATCCTCCTTCTTCCAAGGGTCATTAGCTCATTCTAGCTGCCACCGACTACTTTTCTAAGTGGGCAGAGACAATCCCACTCAGGGGGTCACAACTCAACATGTGCTCCAATTTCTTAGGAACCATATATATAGGTTTGGGGTTCCTCATCAAATTATATCTGATAATGGTACTGCATTCAAGGCACCAAGATCAATAGATTTGCTAGAAGACATGGTATAGATTGGAGATACTCCACCCTCTACTACCCCAAAGTGAATGGCTTAGTAGAAGCATTCAAAAAACTCTTATCCAGATACTAAAGAAAACACTTGATGACAACAAAAGATAGTGGCATGAGAAGTTAGTTGAAGCCTTGTGGACCTACTACACCACATATAGAACTCCAACTCAATCTTCCCCATTCTCCTTAGTGTATGGGTCTGAAGTCGTTCTACCCTTAGAAGTTCAACTCCCACCACTAAGGATAGCATTGGGTAGCAAAATCACTACAGAGCATAATGCCAAGTTGCAGTTAGAAGAGCTCGAAGGTTTGGAGGAGAGATATGGGCATGCAAAAATCTCAAGTTGTATAAGGCCAAAATGATTCAAGCTTACAATAAGCTGGTCCGTCCTAGAACTTTGCAAGTATGAGAGCTTGTACTAGTTCTAAGGAGACTAATTATTGCCCGTCAAAAGATGGGAGGAAAATTTGAATCCACTTGGGAAGGCCCTTTTGTCATAGAGAAGGCCTATTAAGGAGGATCCTATAAGGTTATTGATTGTAAAGTGGAACACCCGATGCTTCCAATTAATGGGCTCTATTTGAAGAAATATTACCCATAAAATCATGTTTGAAAATAATTATCATCAAAAGAACAAAATTTCATTCCAATTCATCAAAATATTCTCTTCATCCAAGTGTTGTTTTCTTGCCTTGAATCCACCATGATGTGTTTAGGATAGGTGTAAGAGAACCCAAGAGGCATCCTATCCCTCTATCACACAAATTCCTAGAATAAGTGTGAGAGAACCCAAGAGGCATCCTATTTTGATTAGCACAATTAAGTTAGGTGTAAGAGAACCAAGCGACATCCTTTCTTAGTGGGATCACAGTTGCCATTCATGACATCAGTTCATCAACTCCCTAGCGTGTTTTAGGATAGGTGTGAGATAACCCGAGTGACATCCTATTCTTTTTAACACAAACACAAAAATAAACACATATCTTTTGTCTTGAGCTATTTTGATGTGGGAGCAAGCCCCCTATGGCATTCACTCATTAGCTATTGTAGGTCGGGTTAACATTACCTTGTTAGTACATCACCCTAGTGATCACTTGTCTGGCAGATGTGAGTCCCCATGCTTTCTTCCTGACTTGAACATTGCAAACCAACAAATGCCTTGTTAGTTTGGTAGACTTCACTGTCCAGCCAATAAGCTACCTCATGTTGATTTTGTTTAAGAAGATGTGAGTCCCCATGCTTTCTTCTTAAACTAATCATCATGTATTGACTAGGTCGAGTATACTTGAGGTTTAGGATAAGTCCACGAGGCCCCTTTCCTCTTGACTACTTTTGAGTTGATGTAAATCTCCAAGTGGCATTCACTCAGTAGTCACCCAAGGTCCGATAACACCTGTCGAGCTGAAGATAGACTATCCCAATAATCAGTTCTGCAATAGGAGGATGTGAGTCCCCAAAGCTTTCTTCCTAGGCTGATCATTGCAAATCGACGGGCACCTTAGGTTGGTTGATGTTCACTATGCTAACAGTGCCTCACCCGGTGGATGGCCCATTTTTGACAGATGTGAGTCCTTACACTTTCTCCTTGAGTTGGCCACCGAATACCTATAAATATTATCTTTTCTAGGGTTTTATATAAAGCCTATAGCGGTGCCTCTCCCTATAGGCACTCTACTTGGATTACATCCTTTGTGAACCCATTTAGACACTACCTAGGTTACTCTTGGATTGGACAATCCCCCTTTCCTAGTAGTCACCCATGTGGTTGGAGAATTTGTTCAGCAGATGCGCAGATTCTCCCTTAATTCAGTAAATTTGAGATAGGTCTAGGCTAATATAAGCTCATTCTCAGTATGATCCCTTGCAAACTAATAGGGTCCACGATAAATAAATAAAAGAAAATAAACAAAATTAATTTGCTTGTGGATTAGGAATTCAAGCCCCAGTGGCCCCTTTCCCAAGCAATTATCCTATTTTTAGAGTAGTTTCAGCAGAACTCCCTATAGGAATTTCCTGACTACTCTTGAGTAGAGATACATCCCTAGGTCAGCACTCTCTTAGTAGTCATTCTTAGGTCAGGTTCAATTTGTTTTTCCACAAACAAGTTACGCTGATAGTCATTCCGCTTTGGAAGATGTAAGTCTACTACGCATCCTTTCTAGCATGACTATCAGAAATGGACGGGCAGCCCTAGGTCGGGTTGACATGTTACCTTGTTAATGTGTCTCCCTAGTGGTCTTTTATTTAGGAAAGATGTGAGTCCTCATGCTTTCTTCCCTGAATTAACCTTTGCAAACTGAAAGGCACCTCTTTGGTTGGATAGTTCTTCCTTGGCCGAGAGGCTACTCCCTTTGGATTGGTGAATCTGAGTTAGGCCAAGGCCTACATGACCCCTACTCAGTGCATTCATCGTAAATCAATATGATCCATCAAAAATAACTAACAATAAAATTAATTTTGACTATCTTTGAGCTGATTTAAGTCCCCCAGCAGCATTCACTCAATAGTCAGACCTAGGTTGGGTTTGATTTGTTGCACAAGTAACCGATCACCCCTGTGGTTCCTTATTTTGGAAAGATGTGAGTTCCCGTGCTTTCTTCTTAACTTGACCATTGCAAACCTAAATACACCCTTTGGTCGAATAGTCCTACTATGTGGTTGGTAGACTACCCTTTGGGTAGTAAATTTGAAAGAAGAGGCTACATGACCCTACTGGTTTCACAAACTGATGGGATACATGACAAATGATTAAAAAAAAATAAAATTCATATTGACTATCTTTGAGCTAATTTAAGTCTTCCAATGGAATTCACTCAATAATCAGCCTAAGGTTGGGTTCAATTCATTACCTCGCCAATGGATCACCCCAGCAACTGATCCCTACTTTGGAAGATGTAAGTCTACTACGCCTTCTTCCTAGTACAGCTGTTGCACACTGAAAGGCAACCCTTTGGTTGGATAGTCCTACTATGTGGTTGGTAGACTACCCCTTTGGATCGATAAACTTGAGCTAGACCAAGGCATACATGGCCCTTACCGTCATCATGCAAACCGATGGGATCCATCAAAAATAACAAAAAATTATTCTTGACTATCTTTGAGCTGATTTAAGTCCCCCAGTGACATTCACTCAATAGTCAGCCTAAGGTTAGGTTCAATCCATTACCTCGCCAATGGATCACCCCAACAATTGATTCCTACTTTGGAAGATGTAAGTCTACTACACCTTCTTCCTAGTACAGCTACTGCACACCGAATGACAACCCCTTTGGTTGTCTTGTTCTACTATATGCTTGGTAAACTACCCTTTTGGATTGGTAAATCTGAGTTAGGTCAAAGCCTACATGGCCCCTACTCAGTGCGACTCAAAATCCAAAAATTTTAAAATATGAAACAAATTCAACACTCCTCCCTCAGTGGAGTCAAAACAAACAAAACAAACTCAATCAACCTCCTCTAGTGGAGTCAAACAATCAAATAATCAAACAATTAAATAATCAAACCAATTAAACAAATAAATCAAATCAATTTGCTTCTCCTCAGTGAGATGCAAGTCTTTCTGATTCCCTAGCGGATCCTGAATTCTAATACCCTAGCCAATTTCACAACCTCTTCTCCTTAGTGGATGACTTGAAACTTGCTCCCATAGTGGAGAGTTCATAATTTCATTCTTATGGAGCACCAAATCATAAATCAACAAATCAAACCAATTTCTCCTTAGTGAGACACAAATCAAATTATTCCTCTCATCCCCCAGTGGATGACTTGAACCTCTTTCCCTAGTGGAAGGTTCACATACTCAGTCTCTAGTGGATTCCTCCTTCACTCCCTTCTATTTTTAACATGAGTAGAGTCACATTGCACTAAGTTCTTGATTCCTTCTACACCTTGGGTTAGGATTAAATCATTTCTGTTAGTGCTTGCGATCGTTTGATGTTACTGATCATCTTGGTCAACACTAATACGTGTGGTATGTATTGTCAGTCACATCACACCTATTAGGCGCCCTTTGTTGACCTCATTTTTAGAATGAGCTTTCAACCTCTCCATCTTAGACATATGATTCCTCTTATACACTAAGATTTTCTTAGTCTTAAGACACTTCTAGTGATTAGGTGAACACTTAACCTAACCTAGAGACTTAGAAGAGTTAGCCATAAGAATAGGTCATGCCTTAGGGGTGTTAGGAAAACTTTCCTACCCTATAGCTTAAACCCAAATCCTTACTTCCTTCTTTCAAGTCAAACTTCAAACTTAAATCAACTTCAAATCCAAATAAACTTCAATTCCAAATCAAACCTTAAATCAATTCCAATGGATTTTCTCACATCATTTAAATCAATTCCAAATATCTAAATCAATTCAAACTCAAAAGATTTCTTCATAACCCATTTATATTCTCATTTATATTCACAAATATAAATGAAATATAAATTTAAATAACCGAAACCAAATTCAAAACTCAAATCCAAATCTAATAAAAAACCAACTTATACCGTTTCAAGTCAAATTCTTGAACTTAGCTAAATCAACCTTAAATCAATCCAAGCCTTTGGATTTTCTCTAAATCAATCAAACCTTTGGATTTTCTCTCCAAACAATCAATCCTTCAATCACAAACCAAATTCAATCATAAACTTCAATCATCAAAAACTAAATTCAAAACTCAAACCCAAATCAAACCCATGTTCATCACCCTTTGAACTTAAAATTGTCAAATGAATCAAAACCCATTTGACTCTAAATCACTTGCAAATAGATTTATATTTCAATCATAAGTCCATATGCGAGTTCAACCAAACTTGAATCAAGCCTTGATCAAGTCAATTGACCCACTTAGCTCATTTGAACCTAAAGTGACCTAAAAGTCCCTTTTTTTGAGCCAAATTCTAATCCTAAATTTGATTGAACTAAGCCCATCCAAGCTCACATTGTTAGCAATCATCATAAGATGATCAATCAATCAAATTGGATCAAACAAAGTCAAACCTAGCCTTTGACCAAGTCAACATTTGACCTAAATGAAACCTAAACTAGCCAAAATCTACCATAGGCCAAATTGATTGAAACCATTGATCTAAACTAGTTTATGTTCAATGATTGGACTTTACCAAGTCATCATTTGAGCCAAACCTAGCCCAATTGGCCACTTGACCCAAGTTGACCTAAAAAGTCAAAATGGGTCAAATCTTGATCTAAGACAAATTGATTGCAACCAATGTGTCTAATTCATTCTAAATTACTTGTTGAACTTGACCAAAGCCTCAATTGGCCAACTAGACCCGACCTAGCCCAATTGACCATGAACCTAACTTGACCTAAAAGGTTAAATCAATTTGAAACTTAATCAAACCAAAATTGATTAAAACCAGAGCTTGCAAAACATTTTAAATGACTAACCAAACCTAAGCCAACCCATGACCTAACCCAACTAGGTCAAATGGATCAAATTGTTCAACTTGACCCATTTGACCTAAGTGAACTCAAATAAATGAAAACTAAATATAAACCAAATTGAACCAAACCAATGATACCAAACCACTCCAAAAGGTCATATGAACTTGACCTAACCCATAGTTTGACCCAATTTGACCAATTAGTCAACTTGACCCAAGTTGACCCATTTTGACCTAAATGGATCAACATGAGCCAAATCATATCAAATAAACTCCAAATTCATTGAAAATTGGCACAACCCATTTTTCAATTATTCCATATTTGCCTAAATCAAATCAAAGCTAAATGACCATTTTACTCCTAGGTTGAAGGGGTAACCTATGATCAAATTCACTTTGAATTTGATCATATTCCAACTGAAGACCACTTGACATCCTCTTAGTAGTCCATTTGGACCCCAAGGGATGTGGTGCACATGACCCAATGGGTTTGGGTCAGAAAAACTCAACCCAAAGCCAAAACCAACCACCCAATGGAAAATGTGCACATGGAATCACTCCATACTCTCATTTAACATGTGGGCAACTCCTCCTCACTCCCACCACGAATCACATGGCACTAACAACCAATCCATTCCATGGAATCAATTTGATCAAAACTGCAAGGAGGCTCACGGTCATCTGATCCAAGTAGGGGGAGATATACTCCCCCTCATTCCATTCCAATTCAGGACACTTGCATTTGATTGAACCCTAGGAACCTAGAGGAAGCATTTCCAAAATCTCCCAAATTCTAAGCTCAATTGAAATTCTCATTCTCAATTTTTCCTAAGCCGAAATAAGATAGGTGAGTGAGAATTCCACTTTGCTCAACACTTCACCAAAGTCCAATTCCTCTTGCAAGCACCATTAGGGAGGTAAGTCGATCTCAGCCAAGTTGTTTTCTAAGCAACCAAGCCATGGGAAGGGGGAGTTAGACCAAAGCCGCAAGCCATTGAAAGGGAGCTTGGCCAATTGGAAGATCCACTTCATCTCAAGCCTTCAAACTTTCAACAGGGCTTTGTCTCCACTAGACGAAGCTACCTCAATGGTTGAAAGCACCAATGATAGCCTTCGGTGAGGTATGCTTCAAAATTGAGCTTAAGTCAAAAATTCTTTGGTCCTTTGTGAAAGGAAGTGTAATCCCAATTGAATTCCACTATTGTATGCATCTCTTATTGTTCCTAGATGGTGCGGGTTGAATCCTAGCTCAATCCGAGCTCAAGTGAGCTCGAATCAAGTAATGGAGGATGGACGATCTCCATCAACCGCATGCCAGGGCAGGGATGAATCATGGACCATCCATCCCGTGTGTTTTGGATGGATGGTCCTGATTAATTCGATTAGATCCTCTGATTTATCCCTTCATAACTACGGGCTTGATCCTGACCTTCCGATCTTTGATCGGACAGTCCAAGGAAAAGAGCGTATCACCGCCGGCTGATGTAACATTTGATTTGACAACTTAAATAGCCAAACCTGACACACCACGTGGAAAGCACGTTACTCGTCAGCAGCCTACATGGCGCTGACAAGATTAGTTATATAATTAGGTTATTTAATGACTTATTAGTCACAAAAAATTCAAAAATTCATAACTAAATATAAAAAAAAAAAAAAATGCAAACTCAACTTCATTTTAAAGATAATTCAAAGGGGAATAATATAAAATTAAGTTTAATTGATTTTAAATAGTGACATTTACTCAATTTCAGCCTCCCATAATTTTCTTGGAATTTATTATTGAATTAATTTAGCTAATTAGTTATTTCATCTCTAATCACTCCCTTAATCAATTAAATGATTTAACCTATTAAATGGTGATGAATTCATTAATTAAGCTTGTTAATCATCTTGGAATAGTAGATAGACTTAAGGAATGAGATTGGGATGCCTTTCCAAATCTTTTCCCCTAAGTCTATTTCATTTTAATGAAAACTTAATTAATTTATAAATTGATTAATGATTTAACAATTTCATTAAATAGCTTAATTAACCAAACTCAAAATCAAAAATTAATCTAGAAACTTAATCCCTTAATCAATCTCATTCTTGGGTAGATACTTAGGTGTTCAATAACCTAAGTGCCTTTTAAGGAAATCTTATCCAACCCACATGTGTGGGAAGGTTATAAAAGTACTTAATTAAACCCTTTAGCTTAATTAATCAATGATTATGAGCCAATTACATTAGACACTTTTCTTTCTTAAGAGCATTGCTGATTTAAATTACATGTGGTTGCATATCGTATGTTGGCTCATAATTGTTAGATTAATTATGTTAAAGTGGTATAGGTAAGGGGTAATTAATGGACTTAATACCTTAACCTAAAATCAAATCAAACTCAAAATTAAAACAAAATCTCTTTAAATAATTTTGATTCACTTTAAATGATCTTATTCCATAAGATTGTGTTTAAGAATTGATTAGGGTGAATGAAGTCATATGCTTGCATCACTTTATTGTTTTCCAAGCATGTTAAATGTGGTTTATCATATGAAATCATGCATTCATACCTTTTTGAAAAATCAAATTAAATTGAAATATTTCCTTTATGTTAAATTACATGCTTTGGCTAAAGTAAGAATATGAATGGCCACTATCACTATTAAATCTAAAATTATTTTCATAACTTATAAATCAAAAACTACAAATGAATGTATGTATGCTACTTATAAGTATTTATAAGCTTGCATGTGAATATAGCTTAAAATGTGCTTTATGTGACTTCCTTTTCTTTTCTTAACATGGGTTTGTATAGGATTTGAAAAGTGTGTAGTTCATTTGAAAAGAACATAACACTTGCTTAAATTTATTCCTATGCACTCCCATGTCATGAATTAAGAATGATCTTCATATTGCACATATAAATTAAATAACCAACAAATCAAACAAAGATAAACCTTTTGCATAATTAACTTTCCATTCATTTCTTTTTGTACATGCACATGTATTTAAGAAAAGTGGTATAATAGTCTGGACATCCGGATTGAGGCTTTAAGTAGCCCTAAGAAGGACTTGTACCTTATTCCCTTGGTGTAGAAAATAATGGTGTCATACTCACTTATGTCTTTCATACATGTAAATGTGCATTTGATTAATGGATAAAAGAATCCCTCTCTTTTCTACATAAAAAAATCATGCATCATGAAGCATACAAATTTTCTTAAGAAACATATCTTAGTATTCAACATTATGGTGTGCTAAATATTTGCATTGCATGTATATATATGCTTAGGATTTATTCATATGTATGATACACATGTTGGAAAGAAATAAAGTGTTGTGTGTTTTGTGATAGTAATTCACTTTAATTATTCTTAAAATACCTTTCTTATTGAATATATTTATTTAGAGCAAATATAAACTTAGAATTAATTAAAATACATAATAAAATATTCACTAAATAAGAATCACTAATGAATCTACGTTAGAAATTACTTAAGGTAGGGAGGAAAGAGAAGTTCTCTTCTCTTGTCCTCTCTTTACAATACTTGGTAATTAAGTGTATGTTCATTCAAACCAAATCAAATCATCAAATAAAATTAAACAAATCAACTAAATCACTTAAATGAAATCACCTTCTAAGTTGAACTCTTCATAAATAGAAAATTCTAACCTTAAAGCCTAGCCAAGACATACCACACAAGCCTTAAATGGTACACACATTAGGCTAAGTTACTATTTCTAGCTCTATGTTAGGGTGGTGCATGGCTTGATGCTTGATTTTATTTTTTGATGTGATGTTTTAGTCTGGATGTTATTGTGTATGTGTATAGACTGGATGATAGGACGATCTTAGTCTACTCATTATCTTCTATAGGGGATTATGCTTAAGGGGCGCTATAATAAAAAATAAATGCTTTTACTATGCAAGTTGCTTATACCCCTAAGCATAATCCAAAATAGGCCAGGTGGACTTGGTTACCCATGTGTGGGGTGCTAAGTCCAATTTATTCATATAAATGCTTGAGATGTGTGGTGTGTTTAGCTAATCTCTATTTTGCAGGTTTTAGTTAGATTTACTTTTCCTATTTTCATGTAATTTTATAATTAAGATTTGGAATGAATGTTATGGCAGATTCGGATGAACATTGATCATAAGACTATGTTTTATGCACCATGTGAAGCCTTTGGAGCAACCACATTCCAACCAACCAAATGAAGAAAGAAGAAAGAAGAAAGAAGAAAGCAAAACAAAACATGAAGAAATGAAGAATGAAAAATGAAGACCCCCATAACATGAATTCCTTTTTTGATTGTAATTAATTCATTTGTAATCTAGGTTATATAAGGATAGAGCTCGGCTACCCAATTTCTTTTCAAGTTTGTGCAGTGGAGCCCAACCACAAAGGCCTTTTATTCTTTTGTTCTAACTTTATAAATTGTTTGATGTTTTTTTAGATTGTGTATTAAGATGACATGTTTTCCTAGTTTCTCTTGCTTTTGATGAATGGTTTGGATGTGATTAAGCTCTTAAGGAAAACAAATTTTCTATCCTCAACTCAAAATTAAAATTAGCAACTCATAACCCCTAAAGCCTGGGTTATAAATCTAGATAAAAGATTTAACAACCCCTTTCTTTGGATTTTGTATGTTTCACATCATGCATAAAAAAAGCATCTTGCTTCACTCTTGCTTATGGAGGCTTCCTCCTTTGAAACTTGGCTTAACCTTTGAGAGGCATGGTGGAAATACACCTCATTCTTTTTTTTTATAACCAAAATTCTCATGCATTAGGCATATGAATCCCATAGCCTGTGTCAAATTAATTGTCCAAAAATGAAAATAAAATTTAACAAAATTTGCATTAGATTTATGTCATTAATCATGCCTTACATGATCTAGTCTCTTAGGGAGTGTGTTTAAGGACTCAATTTCCTTCTAAATAAACAACAGCTTAGCTATCTTGCAAAAGCATATGACTTGCCTACATTTAAAATCGTAGGAGGAGTTAGTTTCCGGCCACCCATAGGTGATTGTAAGTTCAAACAATCGGATGGTTCATACTCTCTTATGGAGGTAAACCATATACCCATTTTAGCCTTAAATTTAGATCGTGCCTTGGCTCTCTCCAAAACTCCATAGAGTTAGCTTCAGAGGTTGCTACTTCCCTTTGCGGGCTACAAGCATAAATTCTCACCTCATAAGAATTTCCATGATCTTATTTCATGGAATTATAAGTTATAGATTTTTAATAAAACTTCAACTCAAATAAAACATTATATTCAAATTTTAAAAGTATAATGCCCAACCATAATATAGTTTGGGATGCTAAAAATTCAACTCAAATAAATAATTCTCTTTAAATTTCAAAAATTCAAAGCCCAACCATAGGATAGTTTGGGATGCTCGCTAGGTCTCCTAGCATCATGAGCATCCCCTACTTATCTCCTTTTGGTTTTGATAATTACTCTCCTTTTGATCAATCCCACTTGATTTTCTAAAAATAAACTAATTGATTGATAGTCCTATCTTTCAAATCTTTAGAGACAATAATCATTTACCTTAATCGAGAATATTCTTAAGGAATCTCATTCCTTAAGATGTAATTAACTTTGGAGGCTTACCTCCATAGGGAACTTAACAAACCCAGTTTAAAATAAACCCTGCTTTACTTTTCTATGTAAAGTAGAGGAAGAATCTCTAGTACATACAAAGACCTATAGTCATTAGGAGTCTTTATTAAGGTGATTAGGTCCATTATAGGATGGTCACTTCTGCCTTACGAGATAGTACATCATTCCTCAATGTCATACCCGATCACTCTAATAAGAATATCTGTGGATCTACGTGGTGTCTAACACAAGAAGTGTTTTTATTTTTAATTTTTCTTGTCATTTATTTTTTCAAAAGATAGATGAAGAATGAAAATAATAAATTCAACATAGTACCATATGGTGCACTGACGCGACACACTTTCCACGTGGTGCCAAAAGATTAGCTATTTAAGTTGTCACATCTGCGGCTGACTTGGATGGCGGTGGGATGCATTATTGATCTCCACCTTCTGATCTCAGATCAGATGACGTAGATCAAAAATGCAATTAATGATGACTCGAATCATCAGATCTAGCATGATCTGATCGGAGCCGTCCATTCCAATCATGCAGAAATGACGAACCATGATCTCTCTTCCTATGAGTGATGAATGACAGAGATCATTTGTCATGGATCGCTCGATCCGAGCTCACATGAGCTCAAATTCACTCGAAAGCAACCCCACACCTTCGTGTGAGGGATCCACAAAGAACCAATGGCTAGGATCGGTTCACATGCAAGTTTCCTTCAGAAAGCTTCAACACATTTTCTCCCTAAAGCTCAGTTTTAAGCAATTACCTCACTGAAGCTAAGACTAGTAATTTGTATGCTTGAAGAAGCTTCATCTAGTAGAGATGAAGCCTTGTTAAGTAGCAATTGGATTAGATCCACTTAGATTGCTCAGAAGGCCATGGATCAAGCTTTAGACATTCACCTTTAGTTGAAGTTTGTCCTCTAGTGGCTTTGGAGCTTGGGAAATGACTTGGGTGGCTTTGTCGGCGTGTGGAAGGTGTGTGTAAGAGAAATTGAGTTTTTGTTGAGAAATGAGGAAGTTGGAATCAAGGATGAGCTCCCCTATTTCAATTTTGCACGAGAATAGTAAATTCAAAGTGGGGAAGGCTTGGAATCGATCGAGAGCTTGTTAGGGAGCTCAAGCAAATTAAAATGGTGTGCTTTCTTGTGAGAATTGAGGGGGTATACCCCTCAATTGGATGAGGTGGATGGATGTGATTACTTCATCAATTTTGGCTAGCCAGCCACCGTCAGAGTGCCAAAGTTATCTCCATCAGGTCCACGTGGCTTGGTTTGAGTGGAGGAGTGCTTGGGAGGTAGCTCAAGGCTTGACATGGTTGGTTGCAATCTCCCTTTGTCCATAGGGTCTCAATTTGGGAGGGAGGTGAGTTAGCTCACCTCCCTTTGGTCCATAACAAGCCTAGCCCACTTTGGGTGGGCAAGGTGGCTTAGGTGATACCCGTTTGGGTGTTTGATGGCTCTCAAAGGAAATAAGACAGTGGACTTTGCTAATTTTGGCAAAATCCCACATGGGGAGGCATATCCAAGGGGAATTTTCCTTTGGTTTGGCTCCAATTAGGTTTGGACTGATTTTGGGATGACCTAGGATGGGTTTGGGTCGGGTTATGTCAGGTTGCAAGGTCCTATGGGTTGATTTCATGGGTTTTGGCTCAATTTGGTCAAATGGGTTGATTTGTGTCATGTTGGGTTAGGTTGACCAATTGGTCAAATTGGGTCAAACCAAAGCTTGGGTTAGGTTTAAATGATGATCTGAAGTATTTTAGTTCAAGTAGTTTCAATTAATTTATCCTAGGTTTAATTTTGGCTCATTTGGATTCATATAGGTCAAATGGGTCAAGTTGACCAATTTGACCAAATTGGCCAAATTTTCTTGGGTTGGGTGTTGGTTGAAGTTTAATTTGTTAATTAAAAATGATTGTAGGCTTTGGTTTGAATCAATTTGGATTTCATTAAATTTTAGCCAATTTGATCTTTTAGGTTAACTTGGGCTAAGTTGGGTTAAGTTGACCAATTGGTCAAATTGAGCTCAATTATGGCTTTGGTCAAGTTCAATAATCAATTTGGAATGAAGCCATTAGTTACAATCAATTTGAGTTGGATCATGATTTGACCTATTTTGGCCTTTTAGGTCAATTTGAGTCAACTCAGGTCAAATGACCAATTGGGTTTAGTTTGGCTTAATTGATGGTCAAATCATGTTCAATCATTGATTATGAGTTGGTGTGAATCAATGGTTTCAATCAATTTGGTGTACGGTGAGTTTTGGCTAATTTGAGTTTCATATGGGCTAAGAGTTGACTTGGTCAAATGACCAAGTTGACTTGGTCAAATGACCAAGTTGACTTGGTTTGACCCAATTTAAGGTAATTGATCATCCTAGGGTGATCAATAATCATGATATGAGGCTTGGATGGGCTTGGTTCAACCCAATTTGGGTTGGATTGGAAGTTAATTCATATGGGTTCTTTAGGCCACATTGGGTCAAGTGGACTTAAATGGGTCAATTGGCTTGGTTTTGGTTTGATTATGGTTTAGTTTGATTTATATATGAGTTTAGGATTGAAATATAAATCCAACTGCAATCAATTTTAGCTATGATAGGTTTTGGTTCATTTGGAATTTTCAAGTCAAAAGGGCTAAGTTAGGTTTGCCTTGGGTTGATTGTAATTTGGTTAGATGATTATAGATTTCATTTATATTTGGATAGATGATTGAAGGAATGATTGATTCATAAGAAAATCCATTAGTTTTGACTTGATTTGGATTAATTTTGGCCAAGTTCAAAGAATTGGCTTAAAAGGCTTGAATTGGGTTTTTATTTGATTTTGGATTTGGTTTTGGCTATTTGAGTTTATATTTCATTTGTATTTATGAATATAAATGAAGATATAAATGATTCATGAGAAAATCACTTGAGTTTGGAGTGATTTTGAAGTAAATTTGACTTTGCTCATGGAAGTAGGTCAAAAGGGCTTTGAAGGAAATTAATTTAGTTTGATTTAATTTTGATCATGTGAATGTGGATTTTGTTTATATTTGTGATTATAAATGAAGGAATAATTGATTTATAAAGAAATCAATTGATTTTTTGGTTGATTTGGGTTAATATTTGGTTAAGCTCATGGAGGTGGGTCCATATAGCTTAAGAGGGGTCTTGGCTTGATTTGATTTAGTTTGATTTAGTTTTAGTTATTTGAGTTTATATTTCATTTATATTTGTGAATATAAATGAAGATATAAATGATTTATGAAGGGATGAATCAAGTTTGGATTGAATTGGGTGGAGATTTGGCTAAGTCCATGGAATTCAATCATATGGCTTAAGGAGGATTTAATAGTTTAAATTTTATTTTGGGTTTCAATCATTTGGAATTGAGTTTGGACTTGAATTTGATAAATGATTGAAGGATTAAATTGATTTATGAGAAAATCAATTAAATTTGGATTGATTTAAATTTGGCTAAGAATAAAGCCATGGATTTCAATCATAAGGTTTAAGAAGGGTTTGGGAATTTGATTATGAGTTTCAATCATTTGGAATTGAGATTTGGATTTGGATTTGGTATTTGAATTGAATTTGAGGTTTGGTTTGAGAAGATAAACATGGATTGAGTTTAGGCTATAGGGTATGCAAGTCTCCCTAAGTCCTTAAGGCATAACCCACTCCTATGACTAAACCTTCTAAGTCTCTAGGCTTAGGTTAAGTGTTCACCTAATCACTAGAAGTGTCTTAAGACTAAGGATCTCTTAGTGTTTATAAGAGTCTTAGATCTATGATGAGAAGATTGAGAAATCACTCTAAAAGTGAGGTCGACAAAGGACCCCTAATAGGTGTGGTGTAACTGACAAGGCACACCGCACATATTGGCATTGATCGAGTTGATGAACAACGTCCGAAAGATTGCAAGCACTAATGAAAATAATCTATACTTAAACCCTAGATGTAGATATAATCATGATCTTAGTGCAATGCAACTCAACTTATGCCAAGGGCATAAGAGAGGAAGGAGGGATCCATTGAGGGATCGGGTATGTGAACCTTCCACTAGGAAGCAGGTTTGAGTTATCTGCTAGAGATAAGAGTTTGAATTTGATCATATGATTTGGGGAAAGGAGATCCACTAGAGATTAAAATTTATAATCCATCGGGGATGAGTGCATGAAGCTTCCACTAGGGAAGCAGGTTTGGGTTATGTGAGTTTGATTTCATGGAGGTATCTTCTAGGGATAGGAGTTGGTTGGATTTTCTTGGTAGCCATCCACTAGGGATGTTAATTTGATTTAATTTGGGGCTCCACTGGGGAGAGGATATGATTTGGGTTAATGTGATTTGAGGTTGAGAGCATATCTGCTAGAGATATGAGCTCAAATTCGCTGGGGATGTGGTGGATTTAATTTATGGACCCTGTAGGTGTGTGATGGATCCACTAAGAAGGGGCTATATCAACCTTGGCCTATCTTAGATTTATGAATCCAAAGGGACAGTCTACTAGCCATGGGTAGAGCTAACCAACCTAAAGGTTGCCTTTCGGTGTACAATGGCTGAGCTAGGAAGAAAGCATAGCAAATGTACATCTTCCAAAGCGAGGAGCAACTGCTGGGGTGATCTGTTGGTAGCACAATAAATTGAACATAACCTAGGGTGACTACTGAATGAATGCCACTGGGGAGTTATATCAACTCAAGAGTAGTCAAGAAATATCATTTTAATTTAATGGACCATGTTGGTGTGTGATGGATCCACTAAGAAGGGGCTATATTAGCCTTGGCTTATCTAAGATTTACAAATCTAAAAGAATAGTCTATCGACTGAGGGGTAGAGCTAACCAACCTAAGGGATGCCTTTCGATGTGCAATGATTGTGCTAGGAAGAAAGTGTGGAGACTTATATCTTCTAAAGTGTGGAGCAACCACTGGGGTGATCCATTAGTAGCACAACAAATCGAACCTGACCTAGGGCTGCCCGTCGATGTGCAACGGTCATTTCAAAAATAATGCGTAGTATACTTACATCTTCCAAAGCAAGGACGACTGCTGGGGTGACCTATTAGTGGCACACCAAGTCAAACTCGACTTAAGGGTGACTACTGAAAGAATACTATTAGGGACTTATATCAACTCAAGAGTAGTCAGGAGATTCCTATAAGGAGTTTTGCTGGCATTACCCTAAAGCTAGGATGCCTATTTGGAAAAGGTATCGCTGAGGGTGTCCTCTAATCCAAAAGTGAATATATATTTTTTGTTTATATGTTTATGTGGACCCTGTTGGTGTGCAAGGGACTGCATTGAGAAGGGGCCATATCAGCCTTGTCCTATCTTAGACTTACTCGACCAAGGGAGAATCTGCATATCCGCAAGACAGATTCTTCAACTACAGGGGTGGCTACTTGGAAAGAGGGATTGTCCAATCTAAGAGTAACTTGGGTAATGTCTAAATGAGGTCACAAAGGATGTGATCTAAATAGAATTCCCATAGGGGAGGTGCCGCCAGGGTCGTTATCCTAGACCTTGCAAAAGAAAGCTTATAGGTGTATGGTGGCTGACTCAAATAGAAGGCATGTAGACTTACATCTACCATGAGTGGTGTATCCACCGGGTGGGTCACTATCAGTATAACGAGAACCAACCTAAGGTGCCCATCGGTGTGTGATGATCAATCTAAGAAGAAGGCTTGTAGACTTACATCTTCACAGACAAAAATGATCATCAGGATAGTCTATCGTCGGCAGGACATATGATATCTGATCTAGGGCGATTACTAAGCGGGGAGTCCCACGAGAGGACTGGAACCAGACTTAAAGTATTCAGGAGGAAAGAAGCCACTGGGGGACTTATCCTAAGCCTCAAATATACTCGAGCCAATCAGTGCATGATTGCTAGTTTAAGAAAAATAATGTAGACTAACATCTTCTTAAATAAAGTCAACATGAGGTAGCTTACTGGCTGCGTAATAAGGCTTACCAAACTAACAAGGTGCTCATTGATTTATAATGCTCAAGTCAAGAAGAAAGTATGTAGACTTACATCCTCCCAACTAGAGAACCACCAGGGTGACACACTAGCAGGGTAGAATGTCAGCCTGGCCTAGAGCAGGTAATGAGTGAGTGCCACAGGGGCTTTATCCCAACTCGAAGTAGTCTGAGACAAAAGATATGAATTTGTTTTATATATGGTTGTGTGTAGTTATGGTGTTTAATTTTGAGATGTATATGGGGGACACCAAAAAGATCTGAGAGGATACTTATTAAAGTGATATGGTGTGACATTGATGTATGATGTACTATCTCGAAAGATAGAGACATCATCATTTAAAGGACCTAATCACCTAATAAGGACTCCTAAGGTATGATGGGTCTTCGAATATACAAGAGATTTTTCCCCTACTTTACATGGATGAATAAAGTAGGGTTTATATTAAACTAGGTTCTAAAGTTCCTTATAGGGGCAAGCCATGATCCCTATAGTTAATTACATCATAAGGAAGGTGAGTTCCTTAGGAATACTCTTGATTAAAGTAGGCAATTGTTATCTCCAAAGATTTCAAGGGGAAGACTATCAATAAATTAGCTATGTTTGGAAAATTGATTGGGAAAGATCAAAAGGAGAAGACTTATTATCGAAGCCAAATAAAATGAGTTGGGAATGCTCATGATACTAGGAAACCTAGTGAACATTCCAGCCTATCCTATGGTTGGGCTTTATATATTTGAAATTGAAGAGAGTTATTTGGTTTGAGTTGAAATTTTATTAGATTGCTAGGGCTTATAATCCAATAATACAAGATTGTGAAAATGCCTAAGAGGCCAGGATCTATGCTTGTAGCCTAAAGGAAAATAACTACCTCGAATTTTAAATCTAGGGAGCTTTGGCATAAGACAAAGCATGACCTAAATCTAAGTGAAAGTGGGTATATGGTTTACCTCCATAAGAAAGAATAAGCCACCCCTTGAGCTTACAATTGCATGAAGTGGCAGTCATCTAACTCCTCATATGCTTTAAAACCATGTAGGCAAGTCATATGAAGCAAGATAATTTGGTTATTATTATTTAGAAAGAGACTAAAGCCCTTAAACCCACTCCCTAAGAGACTAGAGCATGAGTGGTATGAAAAATGACTTAATATAATGCAAATCTTTTGAAATTTTATTTATATTTGACACTTCATTTTCACAAAGGCTTTCATATTTTCATATGTCCAAATGTATGTTGAATTGAGTTATGGGCTAAATCAGAGAGAAAGATGTGTTTTTCACCACATAAGAGACCCTCAAAGGTCAAGTCTTCCCCTATTGTACAAGGATGTAAATCTTCTCTTAGCAAGAGTGAAGCAATATGAATGCAGGATATTAAACATACAACATTAAACTAAGGGGCTGCTGAATATTTTAATTATTTTGATTTAATGTCTAGGTATTATGTGAGGTTATGAGTTATTTAAAACTTTAGTTATGAGTTATAGTTAGGGTAGAAAAATTGATTTTTCCCTAAGAGCCTAATCGCATCCAGGCCACACATTAAATCAACTTTAATAAAAAAACTAGAAAAAGACATGTCATTCTATTGCATAATTTAAATATAACATCATGCATTCTATAAATATAACACAAAAGAATAAAAGGTCGGTCGATTGGTACCAGCAACGCAGAAAGAGAAAATGAGTTCGAAGCTCTACCCTTATACAACCCGAAATATTAAAGAGTAACTATAATTTATAAATGAATGCTATGGGGGGTCTTCATATCTTCAAGTCTTCATGTCTTCTTCATTTCTTCATTTGGTTTTCTTCTTTCTCCTTTTGATTTGGCTTGCTCCACTTTAAAGGCATCATAAGCCTCCCAGGACAAAGCCTTCTAGCCACTGCTCATCCTAATCCCCCATAATACTAATCCTAATTCCTAATATAAAATTAAATTACAAATAGGAAAAGCAAACTTAACTACACTTGCAAAACAAGTGTTAGCTTAAAACATAATACAACCCAAGCAATTATATATATAATTAAGAATTAGTACCCTGCACATGGGTAACCAAGCCCACCTGTCCTAATTTTGTTTATGCTTAGGGATTTAAGCACCTTATAAAAGAGAGCATTTATATTTATTTTAAGTATCCCTTAAGTATAATCCCCTACAAAAAATATGATTAGGATAATCATGGCCTAACATTCAGTCTACGAAGCATACACCTAATATCCAATCTAAAATAATATATCATAAAACCAAACATATATCATACCATGCACTGCCCTAACATAAAGCTAGAAATGATGACTTAATTATAATGTGTGTGTATTAAGGCTTGTGTGGTATGCCTTAACTAAGCTTTGTTATGATTTTCTAAGTATGGGAGGATTTAATTTAAAAGGGGTTGATTTCACTTTAAGTGGTTTAGTTGATTTGAGAATTTTACTTAATGTTTCCTTTTATTTTATTTGACTTACACTTAGCAACTAAGTGTTATAAAGAGAGGAAAAGAGGATTACCCTCTTTCATCTCTACCTTAAGCCACATCTAAAGCATATTAAATAATCAATTCTCTTTAGTGAATGATTATTATATATAATAAAATAATCCTAAGTTTAGGTTCACTTTAAATAATCATATTCAATAAGAGAGGCATCTTAAGATAAATTGGAATAAATTACTATCAAATGACACATGTTCATTCATTTCCTTCCATCATATGTAAATTGCATGTGAATAAATCCTAAGTATATCTACACATACAATATGTAATAGCACACTTAAATGATGGATGTAAGCATGTACATTTTGAATTTCTTTGTTTCAATTGATTGAATTATTTCATCATATTTATTTAAAGCTCTATCCAAATTTTATATAAAAATATAATATAATGAAATTAAATAGGTACATGTCATTATTAATTAGGAAAGTAAGGTAATCAAATGACCTCCTTGGGCTAGCTAAAGCCTTGTGTTCCTGGGATGTCCAAACTATATACCCATTACATTCAAACATATGTAAGTTTATACACATGAACATAAGAAAGATGACTTTAAACCACATGATCAATCAATTCAATCACTTGAAAAAAAAATGAATGCATGTCTTTCTTAGTAGATAATAGTATTTTCAATCATTAGCTAAATGCACATATAAGTGTATAAAAGTTTTAAGCAGATACTTTGCCATGGTTAAACTAGGGGAGTGAGGTAAAGACCTTATCGGGGCAACTTAAAGCCTTGCATCCCTGGAATGTCTAGACTAGATATATCCACTACTCTTAAATACACATGAATGTACAAATAACTACCAGAATGGAAAAATCATGCCAAAGTTGTATTTGATTTAATTGAATGAAGATTTTCATTCATTAGATAAATGTGCATGCGAGTGTATAAAAGTTTTAAGTAGATACTTTGCCATTGTTAAACTAGGGGAGTAAGGTAAAGATCTCCTTGGGGCTACTTAAAGCCTTGCATCCCCAGAATGTCCATAATATATATACCCACTACTTTTAAATACACATGAATGTGCAAATAATTACAAGAATGGAAAAATCATGCAAAAGTTTTACTTGATTTAATTGAATTATTTATACAGGTGAGATAAAATTCCATTTAGATTCTAACATAGAGGTACATAGGAATGTACCCAAACAAATGTTGTGTCCTTTTAAAATGAACAATACACTTGTTAACATTCAAGCCTAATGTAAATCCATGAAGGTAAATATTTAAAAAAGATAACTCCATATCACATGTTCTAAGCTATAGGCACATGCAAGCTTATGAATATTTATAATTGTTATCACTCCATAAATTATAATTGATTTGTATATATACTTTTTGAAAATAATTTTAATTTAATAGTAATAATATCCACAAATATTTTAATTCAAATCAACACATGCAAGCTTGACATAAAGGAAGTCATTTTATTTAATTGATTTTTCGAAAAAGATGTATGCAAGATTACAATTGACATACAATATTTAATATGATTGGAAAGAAATAAAGGGACATAAGCACATGATTTCATTCAATTGAATTAATTCCTAGGGATAATCATACTAAATAAGCTCATTTAAAATAAACCAAAGCTTCTTAATGTAATTTTTAATTTCATGTTTGATTTGATTTAAGAAATGTGAGAGGAGGTTTGCTAATCCTAATCCCATTCCCCATGTATGAGTTAATTTGATTTAATGAAAAATAGTTAGATTGATTTAATGGATTAATTAGGTTAATGTATGAATGAAATCAATTAATTAAACCCTTACCTATGTTACCTTAAGGTAATTAATCAAATGATTATGAGACAATATAATATGCAAATGAATTGAAAAATAAATAGAAATGCTCTTATGAAATAAAAGGGCCTAATGCAATTAGCTCACAATCATTGATTAATTAAGCTTAAGGAACTCCCATTAATTATTTTTATGGCTTTCTCACATGTGAGCTAACCATAATTTCATTAAACCTCTTTAGGCTATTAAACACCTAAAGACCCACCCATGGATTAAATAAGGAAAAATAGATCCATTTTAAAATTTAATTAAGCTAATTAAGTAATTAATTAGTTAATTAATTCTTAATTAATAGCTCTTGAATAGTAAAGGAATTTTAGGGGAAAGATTAGGAAAAGTACCCCAATCACATTCTCTAAACCTTCCTACTGTTAATTAATCAGTGCCAAATGAGTCCAATTGATTAATTAATTTACTGTTCCCATGCTTAATCAATTCTTAATTAAGTTAAGAAGATAATTAGAGCTTAATCAATCAATTTTCCTAATTAATCAACAAAACAATTCCAAGAAAAATGGGGGAGGCAGAGGTCATCCTCATAAGCAACCTCAGGAAATTTGAAATCAATTGGATGATTAATTAGAGATTAATGAGGTTAATTAAGATTTCACTTAAACCCTAATTAAGCCAAAATCACTATTCAAAATTAATTAAGGATAATTTTAATGGATTCCTCTCTGAAATACCTTCAAAATGGGCTCTTATTTACATATTTTTTTAGAAATTTTCTATAATTAGTTATGAATTATGGACGTTTTAGCCTTAAAAACCAATTAATTAACCTAATTAAGCCTTAATCCCATCGGTGCCATAAGGCGCATCAGCACGTGGTGTTGTGGGCTTGGCTAATAAAGTTATCACATCCATGGCTGACTTGGATGGCGGCGGATCAAACCTGCGGCTAAGGAGGGATCAAGCAACAGATCTAGCATGATTTGATCAGAGTCGCTCATTCCAATCATGCGGAATGGATGGCTTGTGATTCAACCTAACCCAAACTGATCCAACTTGACCTAAATGGGTCAAATTGAACAAATTCAAATCAAATGAACTCAAAATCACTTGAAATTCAGCCCAACATATTTTTGAATCTTCTAAAATCTGCCCAAATTGAAATCAAGGCTAAATGATCATTTTACCCCTAGGTCAAGGTGTCCTAAAGCCAAGTTCACTTAGAATTTGGTCAATTCCTTCCCATGGCCACTTGGCATCTTCCTAGTGGTCCACATGGACACTAAGGAGGGTGGTGAACATGACCCAATCACCTTGGGTCAGGGATGACCCAACCCAAAGCCAAACAGACCCCTCCAATGCAAATTAGATATTTGGATCACCCCATACACTCACCTAGCACATGGGCACTCCCTCTCTTCCACTCCTCTACCTAAAATGAACCACATGGAGTGTCTAATAGCCCAAACAAACCAATCAATCAGAGCAATTGATCAAAAATGACAAAGCTAGTCTCGATCATCCAATCCAAGGAGGGGGAGATATACTCCCCCTCATTCCCACTCAAACCAGGGACATTATATTCGATTGAGCTCTAGGAACAAAAACCAAGCTTCTCCAAGCCTTGGTAAGAATTCTTGAGTTCCCCCCATTTTCTCCTTCTCAGTTTTGCTCAAGACAAAATAGAGGAGGTAATTCCAAACTCCAATTCATCCAATTCTCCACCAAACCCAAAGTCACTTTGCAAGCACCATCAAGGGACCTAGTCGAGCTCACCCAAGGTGTTTCCCAAGTCTCCAAGCCACGAGTACGGGGACTTCGATCAAAGCCAATTGCCATTGATGGGGAGCTTGATCAACTAAGACATCCACTTCAAATCAAGGCTTGATACTTTCAACAGGGCTTCATCTCCACTAGATGAAGCTACCTCTCGTTAGCTTGGGCTTGGCGAGGTATTGTTCAAAACGATCCTAAGTTAAAAAAGGCTTGGTCCTTTGTGAAGGGAATTGTAATCCCATTAGATCTTAGCCGTTGGATTTCTTGCTTGTGCTCCTCCAAAGGTGTGGGGTAAATCCTAGCCTAATATGAGCTTAGGTGTGCTCAGATCAAGCGGTGGAGGACGGATGGCCTCCGTCTCCTACAACTTAGGTAGGGATGAATCATGAGCCATCCATCCCACATGTTTTGGACGACCAATTTAATCATGCTAGATCTCTTTTTAAACCCTTTAGAACTATAGGATTAATCCGGCCATCCAATCCTTGATTGGACAGCCTAGAGGAAAGCACGTCCCGCTGCCAGCTGATGCGGCACGCGATGTGATAACTTAAATAACCAATCCCATCACGCCACATAAAAAGCATGCCACGTCAGTAGTCCCCATGGCACCATGTGATTAGTTAATTAATTAGGCTATTTAATTACCCACTAATCACAGAAACTTCATAAAATCATAATTAAATGTAGAAAAATCAAAAAATATAAATGAAGGCTCATTTTAAAGGTATTTCATAGGGGAATCCAATAAATTATTTCTAATTGATTTTAAATAGTGAATTTTCCTTAATTAGAGTTTAATTAAAAATTTAATCACCTTAATTACTCGCTAATTACTTAATTAATTAATTCCAAATTTCTCAGACATGTTTAGTGGGATGACTTCTACATCCCTTAATATTTTTTGGAAATTATTAATGAGTTAATTAGGGAAATTAATTAATGAACCCCTAATCACCCCCTTAATGTAATTAAGAGTAATTAAGCATATGAATAGTGATTAAATCCCTTAATTGAGATAATTGAATATTGTTTAGGTAAAGAGGACATTTATGGGATGGATTTGAGATATTTTCTCTAAGTTATTCCCTAAACCCCCTTTCTTCCTTAATCTAAATGTAATTAAGGATTAATCCACTAATGATCTTCTTAATTAGTCTAATCAAAATTTCAAAACTAATTTAGAGTTAATCAATCTTTACTGGGTAGATCTTTAGGTGTTCAAAAGCCTAAGGTAAGTTTGAAGAAATCATATCCAACTCACATGTGTGGGAAGGTTATGAAAGTACTTAATAAAAATTCTTTAGCTTAATTAATCAATAATTGTGAGCCAATTACATTAGACCCCTTTATTTCTTAGGTGCATTTCTGATTTAAATTCCATGTGGTTGCATATCATATGTTGGCTCATAATTATTTGTTTAATTATGTTAAAGTGGTATAGGTAAGGGGTAATTAATGGACTTAATTTACACCTTAACCTAAATAAAACACAAAATCAACCTAATTGTTCTAAAATTAAACTAAACCAATTTACATATAGGGGAAATGGGTTAGGACTAGCAAACTCTTTTCACATTTCCTAAGTCAAATCAAATTCAGAAATAAAAATCTCTTTAAAGAATTTTGATTCACTTTGAATAATCTTATCTTATTAGATTGTCCTTAAGAATTAATTAGGGTGAATGAAGTCATATGCTTACATCACTTTATTTCTTTCAAAGCATGCTAAATGTTGTTTGCCATATTGTTGACCTCATTTTTAGAATGAGCTCTCAACCCCTCCATCTTATACATAGGAATTCTCTTAGACTTTAAGAGTTCCTTAGTCTTAAGGCACATCTAGTGATTAGGTGGACACTCACCAGCCTAGAAGACTTAGAAGAGTTATCCATATGAATAGGTCATGCCTTAGGGGTGTTAGGAAAATCTCCCTACCCTTAGCTTAAACCATTCCTCACTTTCCTTCTTTCAAGTCAAACCCCAAATAAATTCCATTTTATTTTCTCCAAACTCAAATCAATTCCATGATTGAGATCCATGATTGAAATCCATGATTGAAACCCATGATCAAAAACCATCAAAAATTCCTAAGTCCAAATTTTGCCTAAGTCTTTAAGCCTCCCTTAAGGACTTAACCAAAACTATGATCAAGCCTATTCAAATCTTTGAGATTTTCTCATGGTCAATTTATATTCTCATTTATATTTACATATAAATGAAATATAAATTCAAACCCATAAAATCAAATTCAAAATTCCAAATCAATTCATGAAAATTTTCTTAAGTCACTTTAATTTTCCATTAAAGGACTTAGCCAAAATCAACTCTAAATCTTGATCAAACCTATTCAAATCCATGGGATTTTTCAAAACTTATTTATATTCTCATATATAAAAGAAATATAAATACAACTCAATCAAGTCAAACCCTCAAATTAAATTCCAAATTTAAAATCCTTGAAATTCCCTTAAATCCCTTAATTTTCCATTAATGGATTTAACCTAAACTTCGATCAAACCTATTCAAACTCATGGGATTTTCTCAAAACTTATTTGTATTCTCATTTATATTTTTATATATAAATGAAATATAAATATAAATAAATCAAATCCAATTCAAAATATAGTTTCAAATTAAAAACTCCCTTAAATCCTTTAAATTACCTTTAATGGATTTAACTTAAATCATGATTAAACCACTTCAAATCCTTGAAATTTTCTCATGATCCATTTATATTCTCATTTATATTCACATATATAAATGAAATATAAATTCAAAAATCAAAACCAATTTCAAAAATCAAACTCAAATCAAATCAAAATCAAATCTAAGCCTTTCAAGTCAAAATCTTGAACTTAGCCAAATCACTTTCAAATCAAGGCAAACTCTTGATTTTCTCTCATGGTTCAATCAATTCTACAATCATGAGCTCATATATAAGTCCAAATTTCAATCAATCAGTTAAAACGCAAATCAAAAAAATTGAACTCAATACCCCTTCATATTCTTCCTTTGAATATGAAATTTTCAAATGGATCAAAATCTATTTAACCTCAAACCACTTGTAAATGGATTTATATTTCAATCATAAGTCCATATACAAGATCAACCAACTTCTAATCAAGCTTTGACCAAGCCATTTGACCCACTTAAGCTCACTTGACCCAAAGTGACCTAAAGTATCCTTATGAGCCAACTTTTGATCCTAACCAAATTGGATTGAACCAAGCTCATATATCCCTCTCATCATGATCAACAATCATCATGGGATGATCAATCAATCAAATTGGGTCAAACCAAGTCAAACCTAAGGGTTGACTAAGTCAACACTTAACCTAAAATGAAACCTTACATAGTTGAATTCCACCATTGGCCAAAGTGATTGAAACCATTGATCTAAGTTCACTCATGACTTATGTTTGAACTTGACCAAGCCAACATTTGAGCCTAACCTAGCCCAATTGGCCCACTTGACCCAAGTTGACCCATTTTGACCTAAAGGGTCAAAATGTGTCAAAACTTAATCTAAGACAAATTGATTAAAACCAATGGGTCAAGTACATTCCAAATCACTTGTGGAACTTGACCGAAGCCTCAATTGGCCAACTAGACCCAACCTAGCCCAATTGACCTTAGACCCAACATGACCTAAAGGGTCATGTTGAGCCAAAATTAAACTTAACCCAAATTGATTGGAAACAAAGACACCAATCCACTCCATATGACTAACCAAACCTAAACCTACCCTTGACCTACTTCAAATGGGTCAAATGGGTCAAATTAACTTGACCCATTTGACCTAAATGAAGTCATATGAGAAAAACCAAATGTATACCGAACTGAATCAAACCAAAGCCACCAAAATATTTCAAATGGTCATATGAACTTGACCCAACCCTTGGTTTGACCAAATTTGACCAATTGGTCAACTTGACCCAAGTTGACCCATTTTGACCTAAATGGGTGAACGTGAGCTAAACCCTATCAAATGGATTCCAAATCCAATGAAACTTGGCCAAACCTAGTTTCTCCATATACCCAACATTTCCAAAGTGGAAAAAACAAAATGACCATTCTACCATAGAACAAATTTTGGCCTAACCCATAGGTAGTTTGGTCATACCCTCTTCACAATCACTTGAGGCTTTCCTAAAAGCTCAAGGGGACTTAGTGATGAGTGGTGCACCCAACCCAATGGGTTTGGGTCAACCCATTTGGTCCCTAGACCAAACCAGTTAGCTTAAAATTGAATTTTCAAATTGCCTCTTAAGCTCAAATTCAGCACATGGGAAGTTGGCAATCCATTTCTTGGATCAAACCAACCATGTGCACACTCAAAATAGCCTAAACAACCTCTCCAATTTGAGCAATTGGATCAAAATGGCAAATCATGGTTCGACCGATTGCTATAGGCGGAGATATACTTCCCTAATTCAATGAAAATTTTATTCACTCTCTGTTGATTGAAGCCTAGGAACCCAGAGCAACCATCTCAGGGCATTCCCAAGCTTCTTAGGAAGGATTTGAATTCCCCATTTCTCAATTTTGCATAGTGCAAAAAATAGGGAGCTCAATCCAGTAGCCATTTTTTTTCACACTTGATCTCCTTCCAATTACTCTTGCACATTCCATCAGAGGGTCAAGTCAAATTGGCCTAAGCTTTCTTTGAAGTTCTAGAGGCAAGGAAGAGCTCAATTAGATGAAAGTCGAAGCCCAAGTGAAGTGATGTTTGTCCATCCATTGATCCACTCAATGTGATCATCTTTGGCAAGGTATGGAATTTTTTGACCACTTAGCTTTGGAGGTGTTGGTCCTTTGCGAAAGAAATGTTCATGGCATGTGAAATCCACCATTGTTTAGGTTTGTAATTGTGCTTAGATGGTGTGGGTACAATTTCATTCCAATCTGAGCTCAATCGAGCTCGGATCTCCCCATAGATCATGGATGATCTCCATTGATCCTCAGGGAAGAACTTGGCTCATCTTAGTCATCCATCCATGCATTTTAGATGGATGGCTGAGATTATTTAGCATTTAGTAATCCATTTATCCTTTATAAACCCGAGGGAATCCTTAGCCGTCTGATCTTTGATCGGACGACAGAGAATATAAGCGCATGCCGCCTTTGTGAGGTGATAACTTAAGTTGTCCCCTCACAATGCGATGCATGTAAAGTGCGCCACGCCACCACGCGTCACGCCGTGAGCAAGGGATTAATCAGGGATTAGTTAAATGTATTAATTAATTCCTAATTAATTCAGAGAACTTCTAAAATTCATAATTTCCTCTAGAAAATCAGAAAAATAAAAGGAAAAATGCTATGAAATGATAAATTCATCTAGAATATTTTAAAAATGATTTCAATGTATTTTGAGTTACTCTTTTCTTTAAATTTGGGTTTCTTTGGGAATCTTAATTAGCTAATTATCCTTTAATTAGGTCATCAATTAATCTCAAATTTCTAGGGTTCATTTTAAGGGATGACCTCTGCCTCCCCTAATTTTCTTGAGATTTATTGAGAGCCCAATTGGGGAAATTGGTATTTCATTTCCTAATTACCTCTTTCATGTAATTAAGGGTAATTAAGGTATGATTAGTGGATTTACCCTATGATTAGGTTTGATTAAGGTCAGATCTAGTAAGTAGGAGGTTTATGAAATAATTTTGGGGCATTTCCCCCAAGCTATTCCCTAAACCCCCTCTTCTCTCCTTAATCTTCTTTTAATTAAGGGTTAATTCATTAATTATCACCTTAATCAATTTTCAAAAAAAATCTAAAAGTTTCAGAACTTAATTAATCTATCTTGGGTAGATGCTTAAGTGTTTAATATCTAAGTTTAATTAAGGAAATCAAAATCCAATTCACATGTGTGAAAGGGTTTTTTGAAATTACTTAAGCTAAACCCCTTAGCTTATTTAACTTTTAATTGTGAGCCAAATTGCATTAGGCCTTTTCATTATTAGGTGCATTGCAAATTTAAATTCATTGTGGTTTTATGTCATCAAATTGGCTCATAATTATTTAGTTAATTTTTCTAAGGTGGTGTAGGTAAGGGTTAATTAAGTCACTTAATTCATACCTTAACCTAATCAATGCATAAAAATGGATCTAATTACCTAAAAATTAAATAAAAATACAAAACACATGTGGGAATGGGTTAGGAACAACAAACACATCTCACCTTTCCAAAATTAAATCAAACCTCAAACTAAACAAAAATTATTTTGAAATTCACTTTGATTTATTCTAAATTTTTTTATTTCATAAGAATGTCTTTAGGATTTAAGTAAATGAGTTTTTTACATGCTTTCATTATTTTGGATCTTTCCCAACATTTTAAGTTGCATGCCATGTGATTTCATGCATTCATAATTTCAATTCTTAAATTTTAAAGTGAAATTGTTTACTTTATGTCAAATATGCATGTGTTGGCTAAAGTAAAAAATATGAGTGGCTATTATCACTACTAAATCCAAATTATTTTTAAAATAGATAAATCAAATACCAAATATGAAAGTGTGCTACTTATACTTTAATTATAAGCTTGCATGTGAAATATTATAAAGGTATGCTTAGTATAGGTTTCCTTTCTTTCCTATGTTGGTATAGTTTTGAATAGGAATTTTGGTGAGATATAAAGTTCATTTGAAAAGGACCTAATGCTCACCTAATTTCATATCCTATACATGTCTATGCTACCATCTAAGAAGGGTTACCTACACTTACATACATAAATTGCATAAACAAAACAAATTCATTAAATAACTTTTGCATTTTCCTTTTCTATTTCATTTCTTTTACATACATGTTTGTATTTAAGGAAAGTTGTATTATTCTGGACAACCCTGAGGTTGTGAGGCTTTAAGTAACCCTAAGTAGGTCTTGTACCTTACACCTCTGGTTAACAATGGTGTTGTACTCACTTATGCCTCTCTTACTTTCATGTATGTATGTGAAAATTTGGATAAGGAAAACCTTTTCCACTTAAGAAAAAGCATGCATATTCAACTTCTGAATTTTCTTAAATGGATTACTTAGCATGCATCATAAAGTGTGTTAACTACTCTCATTTTCATGTATAGATATGCTTAGGGTCCATCCATATGCATGTTATATATGTTGGGGAAAGAAATGAAGTAATGTGTGTTATGTGAATTTTGATTCATTTTATTTAATCATAAAATGCCTTTTTTGAATAGGTTTGTTTAGAGTTTATCTAAACTTAGGATTGATTAAAATATTTAATCAAAACATTCACCTAAATAAAACTAAAACATGAACCTACTTTAGAAAATTACTCAAGGTTAGGGAAGGAAAGAGAAGTCCTCTTCTCTTTCCCTCTCTTCATAACTTAGTGATTAATTGTAGGTTTCATTTAAACCAAATTAAAACATAAAATAAAACTAACCCAAAACACTTAAACAATTTAAATGAAATTTTCACACTTAGAAAATTTGAACCTAAATTCCTAAGCTAAGCATACCACTCAAACCTTCAAAGCACACAAATTAACCTAAGTCACCACTTCTAGCCTTAGGTTAGGTCGGTGCATGGTTTGATGTTATATTTTATTTTGTGATATATGTTTTAGACTGGATGTTGGGGTGTATGCTCATAGAATGAATGGTAGGACGTTCTTAGTCTAACTATTCTTTTGTAGGGGATTGTGCTTAAGGGGTGCTATCATAAATAAAAATATAAATGCTTTTACTTGCAGGTGCTTTATACACTTAAGCATAATCCATAGGCCAGGTGGCCTTTGTCACCCATGTGTGGGGTGATAAGTCCAATATACATGCTTTGGATTTATGTGGTGTGTTTTAGCTAACCTTTATTTTGCAAGTGTTAGTTAGATTTCCATTTTTCCTTTTCATGTAAAAATTTGTATATTTATGATTTTGGAATGATTTGTTATGAGGATTAGGATTAACATTGGTCATAAGATCCTATATTATGCACCATGTGAAGCCTTGGAGCATCCACCTTCGAACCATCCAAAGGAGGAATCAAAAGAAAAAAGAAGAAAAGAAGAAAGAAGAATAAAGCTTGAAGACCACCGTAACAATGAATTCCTTTACTTAAATTAAAATTTAATTCATTTTTAATACGGGTTGAATAAGGGTAGAGCTTGGCTACCCATATTTGATATTTTTGGGTTTGTGTGGTTGTGCCCGACCACAATGACCATTTATCCTTTTTTTGCGATTAGCTTTATAAATTGATTGATGATTTGTTTAACTTTTGCATTAAGTGGCATGATTTTCCTAGTTTATTCCTTTCTTTATGTATGACCTAGATGTGGATTAGGCTCTTTAGGAAAAAATAAATCTTTTACCCAACTTAATAACTCAAAATGAAATTAAACAACTCATAACCTCACCTAAAGCTTAGGTTTTTGTGCATCTTATTTCACTCTTGATTGGAGGGCTTCCACCTTTGCCAGAGAACCCGGCTTGACCTTTGAGGGCCATGGTGGAAACTCACCTCCTCCCTTCTCACTAATTTTGGCCAATAATCTGATTTCTCATGCATTAGTCTTAAAAATCTTATTGAGTCAAAATATTATCAAAAATGAAATTTGAATTTCATTAGATTTAGGTCATTTGAAGCATGTCCCTTTACATGATCTAGTCTCTTTAGGGAGTGAGTTTAAGGACTTAGTCTCTTTCTAAATAAAAATAACATAACTATCTTGCATAAGCATAAAGGCTTGCCTACATGGATTTAAAATTGTAGTAGGAGTTAGTTAGAGGCCACCCTCAGGCTGTTGTAAGTCCAAGTTATCGGGTGGTTTGTCCTCTTTTGTGGAGGCGAACCAATTACCCATTTTCATCTTAGATTTACGTTATTCTTCCGGCCTTTGCTCCCTAGATTTAGGTTTTGAGGTTGCTTCTCCCCTTTGTGGGCCATAAGTATAATTCCTCACCTCTTAGGCATTTCCTTAATCTTGTATTAAGGAATCTTAAGTCCTAAATTTCTAATGAAAAATGCAACTCAAATAAACTAAATCAATTTCTAAAATGTAAAGCCCAACTATTGGATAGTTTGAGGTGCTCACTAGGTTTCCTAGCATCATGAGAATCTTCTACTTATTTTCCATTTTGGCTTCGATAATAACTCGCTCTTTTGATCAATCCCATTTGATCCTTTAAACATAAACTAATTGATTGATAGTCCTTCCCTATTAAAATCTTCAAAGGCAATGATCGTTTACCATAATCGAGAGTTTTCCTAAGGGATCCTGTCCCTTAGGATGTAATTAACTATGGGGGATTGCCCCTGTAGGGAACTTAACGAACCTGATTTAAAATAAACTCTGCTTTACTTTTTCTTGTGAAGTAGGGGAAGAATCTACATATATATGCATTTGTCCTTAGGAGTCCTTATTAAGGTGATTGGTTCCATTAAAGGATAGTGACTTCTGTCTTCCGAGATAGTACAATATACCTTGATGACATATCTGATCACCTGAATAAGTACATCTTCGAATCTGTGCATCTTACCAAGATGATTTTTGTAAGGGCTCCTCTTTCATTTCTCCCCACAGATTTGAAAGGAGAATCCCTTATAGAATTTTTCTACCAACACATATGAAATCATGCATTCATTTTTTTTTAAAAAAAATCAATCAAATAAAATGTTTATTTTATGTCAAATTGCATGTTTTGGCTAAATTTAAGAATATGAGTGGCTATTATCACTATTAAACTAAAAAGTATTTTTCAAAACCTATAAATCAAAGATTATAAATGAAGTGATGCTACTTATAAGTACTTATAAGCTTGCATGTGATTATATCATAAGATGTGTATTATGTGATTTTCTCCACTTTTTTAACATGGATTTGAATAGGATTTGCAAAGTGTATAGTTCATTTGAAAGAACATAACACTTGCTTAAATCTATTTCTATACACTTCTGTGTTATGACTTAAGAAGGATCTTCACATTACACATGTAAATTACACAACCAAAATAAAACATAAATCTTTTGCATGATTTTTCATCCATTTATTTCCTTTTGTACATTTACATGTATTTAAGAAAAGTGGTATATTAGTGTGGACATCCTGAGATTACGAGGCTTTAAGTTGCCCCAAGTAGGTCTTGTACTTTACACCCCTGGTGTAAAAAATAATGACGCTGTCTTTTATACATGTAGATGTGCATTTTGTTAATGGATAAAGAATTCATCTTTTCTACATAATAAAAACACGCATTCATGGAATATCTAATTTTTCTTAAGCAACATCTCTTAGCATTCATCATCAAGGTGTGCTAATATTTGCATTGCATGTATAGGTATGCTTAGGATTATTCATATACATGATATACATGGTGGAAAGAAATAAATGGTTGTGTGTAAGGTGATAGTAATTCACCTTAAATTATCCTAAGATGCCTTTCTTATTGAATATGTTTATTTAGAGAAAATCTAAACTTAGGGTTAATTAAAACACATAATAAAACATTCTAAAGAAAAATCATTAATGAATCTATCTTAAAAATTACATAAGGTAGGGATGAAAGAGAAGTTCTCTTCTTTTTCTTCTCATTATAACATTTAGTAACTAAGTGTAGGTTCATTCAAACCAATCAAATCATCAAATAAAATTAACAAATCAACTAAATCATTTAAATGAAACTACCCTCTAAGTTGAATCGTTCACACTCAGAAAACTCTAACCTTAAAGCCTAGCTAAGACATGCCACACAAGCCTTAAATGACACACACATTAGGTTAAGTCACCATTTCTAGCTCTATGTTAGGGTGGTACATGGTTTGACGCCTGATTTTATTTTGTGATGTGATATTTTTAGACTGGATGTTAGGATGCATGTGCATAGACTGGATGATAGGATGGTCTTAGTCTAATCATATCTTCTGCAGGAGATTGTGCTTATAGGCCGCTATAATAAAAATATAAATGCTTTTGCTGTGTAGGTTGCTTATACCCCTAAGCATGATCCAAACTAGAATAGGTGGACTTGGTTACCCATGTGTGGGGTGCTAAGTATAAATTATTTATATAACTTCTTGGGTTGCGTGGTATGTTTAGCTAATTTCTATTTTGCAGGTTTAGTTAGATTTATCTTTCCCTTTTGATGTAATTTTTGAAATTAAGATTTGTAATGAATGTTATGGGGGAATTAAGTTGAACATTGGTCATAAGACCATGTCTATGTACCATGTGAAGCGTTGGAGAAAACTACATCCCAAGTCAAATCAAAAAGAAGAAAGAAATGAAGAAAGAAAGAAAGAAAGAAATGAAGAAATGAATAAATGAAGAATGAAGAATAAAGACCCCCATAACATGAATTCTTTCTAAATTGTAATTATTCTTTTGTAACCCATGTTGTGTAAGGGTAGAGCTCAGTCTACCCACATTTCTTTTTGGTTATGCGGTGGTACTCAACCACGTCGACCTATTATTCTTTTACGCTAGCTTTATAAAATTGTTTGATGTTTGTTTAGCTTGTGTATTAGAAATGGCTGATTTTCCTAGTTTCTGAATTGCTTGATGATTGTTGAATGGCTTGGATGTGATTTGATGCTTAGGGAAAAATAAATTTTCTATCCAATTAATCAACTCAAAATTAAAATTAAACAACTCATAATCTCACCTAAAGCCTAGGATATAAATCAAGATAATAAAATTTAGCAACCCCTTAGCTGGATGTTGTATGTCCCACATCATGCATAAAAATCATATTGTTTCACTCTTGCTAATGGAGGGATTCCACCTTTGCTAGAGAAAATGGCTTGACCTTTGAGAGCCATGGTGGAAACACACCTCCTTCTTTCTGATTTTGGCCCATAATCAATTTCTCATACATTAGGAATATGAAATCCCATAATTTGTGTCTAATAAAAATGTCCAAAAATGAAAATAAAACATAACAAAATTTGCATTAGATTTAGCCATTTATTCACTCCCTTCTTGATCTAGTCTCTTAGGGAGTGTGTGTATGGACTTAGTCTCCTTTCTAATAAACAATAGCCTAGCTATCTTACAAAACATAAGACTTTCCTACATGTATTTAAAATCATAGGAGGAGTTAGTTGGCAGCCACCCCCAGGGTTGTAAGTCCAACAATCAGGTACTTTATCCTCTCTTGTGGAGATAAACCATATACCCATTTTTGCTTAGATTTAGGTCGTGCCTTGGCCCTTGCCAAAGCTCCCTAGATTTAGGATTTGAGGTCACTGTTTCCTTTTGTGGGCTGTGTGCATAAATCCTCACCTCTTAGGCATTCCCATAATCTTGTGTTGTGGAATTGTAAGTCCTAGATTTTTAATAAAAATTCAACTCAAACATATAATCCTCTTCAAATTTCAAAAATATAAATCCCAACCATAGGATATTTTGGGATGCTCGGTAGGTTTTTTAGCATCACAAGCATCCCTTACTCATCTCCCTTTGGTTTCAATAATAACTCCCTCCTTTTGATCAATCCCACTTGATTTTCCAAAAATAACCAATTTGTTGATAGTCCTATTTTTGAAATCTTTGGAGAAAATGATCATTTACTTTAATCAAGAGTATTCTTAAAGAATCTCATTCCTTAAGATGAAATTAACTATAGGGGCTTGCCTCCATAGGGAACTTAATGAACCCAGTTTAAAATAAACCCTACTTCACTTTTCCATGTAAAGTAGGGGAAGAATTCCTCGTAGATTCGAAGACCCATTATCCTTAAGAGTCCTCATTAGGTGATTAGGACCATTGTAGGATGGTGATTTCTGTCTCTTGAGATAGGACATAATTCCTTAATGTCACACCTGATCACCTTGATAAGTACATCTACGGATCTACATGGTGTCCCAACAATATACACAATAATTTTATTTTTCAAATTTCCTAAGAGTTTGAGAAATAAAAATAAACACCATATGTCATGAGATATTATAGTGGATTGATTCTAGAGATCAAGTTCACCTTATGAGAAAGCATGTAATACCATAGCTTTTGGGATGCAAAGATTAAAGCTAGGCAGTGCTTTTTAATGGGTGGATAGTTTACCTCAATAGGGATTAGATGACGGTTAAGATAGTAGAGTGCATTCTCCTTCTCTTCATCGTTGGCTAGGGCCAACAAAGTGCCAAAGGAGTCATCTATTGCAGCAGTGTAGAGAATCAATGGCTTGCTCGAGATAGCTGCTAGAACTAGTAGCATCATCAGGTAGTGCTTGATGTCTTTGAATGCATGCTGACACTTGTCATCCCACTTGAGCTTGGTGTCCTTTTTGACAAGTGATGAAACTGCCTGACATCTACCTAATAGGTTGGATATGAAGATCTTAGATACGCCAACCACCTTTGGAATAATCTGAGTTGAGTTAGACTTTTAGGGGGTGGCATTTCTAATATTGCCTTGATCTTCTTCGGATCGATTTCAATTCCCTGGTGTCGGACAATAATCCCAAGGAATTTCACCGATGCTACTCTGAATGCACACTTCAGGGGATTCATTTTAAGGTTTAATTATCTTAACCATTTGAAAACTACTCTCAAGTCAAAGAGATGGTCTTCCTTTTCTTTACTTTTGACTACGAGATCATCGACATAAAACTTGACTTGATGATGAATGAGTTCATCGAAGATTTGAGTCTTGGCCTGCTGGTATGTAACACCGATATTTTTAAGGTCAAAGGCATGTCCCTATAGTAAAAGATTCTGATCAGTGTTTAAAAAGTAATGTTTTTTTCATCTTTAGGGGCCATCTTTATTTGGTTATATCTAGATGAGTCATCCATGAAAGAGAAGACTGCATGAGATAAGGCAATGTCCACCATCAGTTCCGTTATTAGTAGTGGAAATTCATCTTTTGGACATTCCTTATTTAGATCCCCAAAATTGATGCATATAGAAATTTGGCCATTCTTTCTCTTAATTGGGATGACACTGGCCAACTAGGTAGGATATTTTTCTTTCCTGATGAAGCCAGCATCGATCAATTTCTTAATTTCAAAAATGACCTAATGTTCAATGTCTAATCATATGCATCAAGGAGCTTGCTTGATAGGGTTAGGACTAGGCTCTATTTCTAGTTTCTGGATTGCTATGTTAAGAAATAAACTAGGCCTCTCTTCGTAACTCTATGTGAAGCAGTCCTTAAACTCAGTCAATAGCCTAAGTTATTAGTTTCAGTATCATTCAACAAAGAATTGATGTATGTTGGATGTGGATTGTCTTCAGTTCCTAAGTTAATTTCTTTGAGCTCATTGATGGTTGATCTGATCTCCTTTTTGAACTCTGGTGGTGCATCTTTAACTTCAAAATCATCTAGAGCATCTGATGTTTCTAGACATACCTCCTCATATGAGTTAGCATGATTTGAAAAGAACCTATAAGATTCCAAATGATTGTTGATGACTAAGCAGTAATCATCATCATCGACTATACCCACTATACTGAATCCTAGTCCTGGTCTTGATTGAGAGCTTTTGCATTCATTCTTCCATATTCTAACCTGTGCTTTTAAAATAGTCTGACCTGTGCTTTGACCAAGTATGTGGGATTAACCCTTTCTTTACTAAGTTTAGAACACATGGTGAGTACCAAAAAAAAGTAATTCATATTAACTCTTTATATGAATCATCCTCAAGTTCTACATCAACTTCTTAACTTGAGGATGACAATCCCAGAAAGAACCTCTTAGTCTTCACATCTGTGGATGACTTAGGGGCTTCCTTAATTACCAAACTCTCAACTTTTGTTAGGAAAGTGAGGTTATAGCTAAGGTTCTCGTTAACCTCACTTTTGGAGTGAGATCTCAACCTCCTCTTCTTAAACTTAGGAGTCTTTTAGACAATAAGACTTCCCTAATCATAAAAAACTTCTAGTGATTAGGTGAACACTTAACCTAAGCCTAGAGACTTAGAAAGGTTAATCATAGGATTAGACCATGCTTTAGGGACATAGGAAAATCACCTATCCTATAGCTTAAATCCAATCCATGTACACATTCTTAAATTCAATTCCAATCCAAATTTCCAACCAAAGATCAAACTCAATTTCAAATCCAAATCCAAATTCCAAATCAAATGATTGAAGCCCTTGATCAAATCCTTCCTAAGCCCTATGATCTTATCCTATAGACTTAGCCTTAGCCAAATTCAAATCAATCCAAATTCAATTGATTTTCTCCAAGATCAATTCAACCCCTCAATCATGTACCAAATCCAAATCCAAACCCCAAACCAAATGATTGAAACCCATAATCAAATCCAAAATCAAAATCCTGCATAAAAGCCTTATGATTGAATTCCATAGACTTAGATAAATCTCCACCCAATTCAACCCAAATTTGATTGATCTCTTCATTAATCATTTATATCTTCATTTATATTAACAAGTATAAATGAAATATAAACTCAAATAGCCAAAACTAAATCAAATTTAATCCAAATCCAACCAAGACATCTCTTAAGCCATATGGACCTATCTCCATGAGCTTAACCAAATCTTAACCCAAATCAACCCAAAATCAATTGATTTCTGAATATAAATAAAAACCCTATCCCATTGATCAAAACTAAATCAAACTAAATCAATTTCCTACTTAAGCCCTTTTGAGCTACCTCCATGAGCTTTGTCAAATTTGCCTCCAAATTACTCCAAACTCAAGTGATTTCTCATAAATCATTTGTATCTTCATTTATATTCACAAATATAAATAAAATATAAATTCATATGATAAAACCAAGTCCAAAATAAAGTCAAAACCAAATTCAATCCCTTTAAGCCATTTCCTTGAACTTGGCCAAATCCTATCCAAATCAAATCAAAACCAATGCATTTTCTCTTGAATCGATCATTCCTTCAATCATGTATCCAAACATAAATGAAACCTATAATCATCAAGCCAAATTCAAGTCAAATCCAGGTTAAGCCTAACTTAGCCTTTTTGGCTTGAAGATTTCAAATGAACCAAAACCTATCATTGCCAAAATTGATTGTTGTTGGATTTATATTTCAATCCTAAACTCATTTATAAATCCAACTAAACTTTAATCAAACCAAAACCAAGCCAATTGACCCATTTAGGTCCACTTGACCCAAAGTGGCCTAAAGGACCTTTTTGAGTCGAGTTCTAATCCAACCCAAATTGGATTAAACCAAACCTATCCAAGTCTCATATCATGAAAAACAATCACCCAAAAGTAATCAATTGCCTTGAACTAGGTCAAACCAAGTCAGCTTGGTCATTTGACCAAGTCAACCCTTAGCCCAAATGAAACCCAAACTATCCAAAACTCATCATACACTTAATTGATTGAAACCACTGATTCCCACCAACCCATAATAAATGATTGAACATGTCTTGACCATCAATTGAATCAAACCATACCCAATTGGCCATTTGACTTAAGTTGACCATATTGACCTAAAAGGCCAAAATAGGTCAAATCCAAATTCAATCCAAATTGATTACAACTAATGGCTCAAGTTCATTCTAAATTGATTATTGAACTTGACCAAAGCCATAATTGAGCCTAATTTGACCAATTGGTCAACCTAACCCAACTTAGCCCAAATTGACCTAAAGGATCAAATTTAAATCCAAATTAAACCAAACCAAATACACCAATACACTCCAAATGATCATTTAAACTTGACCCAACCATTGGTTTGACCCAATTTGACTAATTGGTCAACCTAACCCATTTTGACCCATGGGTCAAATTGAGCCAAGGTGAACCAAATGAACTCCAAATGACATGAAATTTGGTCTAACTCACTTTTGGATCATTTTAAATCTTTCCAAATCAAATTCAATGCCAAATGATCACTCTACCCTTGGGCTAAGGGTATCACATAAGACAAAACACCCATGTAAATGGTCATTTCTCTTTCTTGGCCACTTGACACTCATTCATTGGTCCACCTAGGCTCCATGGACACTGACCAACCTAACCCAAGAGGTGGTTGGGTCACCATGACTCATGGGGAGCTGAATTCACCTCACCTCCCCCATTGGAACATTTGACAAGTAAGGACTCCCACTACCCTTGCCTTAGCTACATTCTAACACCTTCCTCCACTCAAGTGAAGCCACCTAGGATGATTCCCTACCATTCCTAACCATCCCAAGCTATAGGACATCCACTAGAAGCCAAAAATTATAATGAAAGGTGATTTTCGGCCAAAACCAAAGAAAAGGAATTATAAGCCTAAAAAACTCTCCTCTTGCCCTCATTTCACTCCCATAGAGCTCTCAAACCAACCAGCAACCATTCCTACTTCATTTTGGATTGAAAATAATCAAAATCAAGTAGATTCCGGTGAGGAAGTGATGAATATTGGTAGATACATCATTCAAAGGGAGGCAAAGGTCTAGATCCATTCCAAAGCTTCTTCTTGCATTGAAAAGCATGCTCGGATCATCACTGCTATCGAAAATCATCCCCGGTGAGGTAATTTTCAAGAATTGTAGTCGGCCTTAGGAGCTTCTATTTGTGATAATTCTTGTGCAATTTTAGAAATTTCCTTAGAAAAATCTTGCATTTTTTATTGTATTTAGTCCTAATACTAAAATAGAAGTTTTTCGGTGTGAATCGACGTAAAAATGAGTTCATTCGGATGATTTCATTCAGATTTCACAAAAATCCCAAAAATCCCATATGTTTTGCACTATTCTCGTGGCTTTCGCCCGTCGAGAAGCACTAGCCATTCGATCCCATGATTTGGAAATGGACGGTTGTGATTTCACATAAGATCGCATTTTTGGCCCTCATATCATGTGGATTTGATCTACACCATTTGATCCACGATTGGACGGTCCGATTAGAACCACATGCCCTCTCTCCCTTTCTTGCTCATTTGCTAATGCGACACCTCGACAGCCAATCACATGGCATTATTGCCAATTGCATGACCATGTATGCGCATACACGTGATCTTGCATGGCCAATCACATGGCACCATGTGGCACGCGTACCACGTCGGCATGAGTCGACTAGGTTAAGTAGGAAATTCTGGATTTTTTGCTTTTCAAAATTATTTAAATCATCTGAAACTTCAAAAATTTATAGAAATTAAAATACTTAACTAAAAATTACAAACAAGGGCTCGTTGGAGTCTACTTTTTGACAAAAATCCAATAAGCTTAAAATTCCCAAATTTCACTAAATATTTTGCTTAATTTGAGTTTTAGTGAAAATAAAATGTCATTAATTAAACCAAAAATACACATGAGATTGATTTAAACTTTTAGATTGAAATTAAAGGTAAAATACACCTACCATAAAAATTTAAAGTCCAAAGGATTTCTGGATTGGGAGATATTGCATTCTCAAGCTCAAATAGTCTAATTTAGTTAAAATAAATTAATAGACTTTATAAAAATCATGAAAATTATTTAAATCAGTTGAAACTTTAGAAAATCATAACAAATCATAAAAAATCATAAAAATGCAAATATGATATTCATTTTGAAGGTATTTAGAGAGAAATTTATCAAAAATATCTTTAATTGATTTTGAGTAGTAATTAGATCTTAATTTGGGTTTAATTAAAAAATTAATTACCTTAATTACTCCCTAATTAATTAATTAATTATCCCCAAATTTTTTTAGATTGTTTAGGGGGATGAAATCTGCCTCCATTAATTATTTTAGGATTTATTGGTTAATTAATTAGGATAATTAGCTAACTTGGCCTTAATTACTCTCCTAACTTGATTAAGGGTTTATTAATCACAAGAATAATAAATTAACTATTTAATTGGGCTTATTGTCACTATTTAATCGTGAGGAGACATAGGGATTAAATTGAGACCTCTTTCCTAATCTTTTCCCTAAGTCTACTTCATATGGAGGATAGTTAACCCATGTGGCAATTAAGTTTAAGTTTAATTTAGTGATTAATGACTTCATTAATCTAATTATAATATAAAACAAATCAGAACCTAATTAATCAATTCATGGGTAGATCTTTAGGTGTTTAATAACCTAAAGACACTTAAGGAAATTATGGTTAACTCTCATGTGTGGAAAAACTATAAAAATACTTAATTAAGTTCTTAACCTAATTAATTATTAATTATGAGCTAATTGCATTAGGCCATTTCATTTCTTAGGATCTTTGCAAGTTATTTTCTATGCATATCATGTTGACTCATAATTATTTAATTAATTACTTTAAGACAACATAGGCAAGGGTTAATTAATGGATTTAATGCATATCATAACTTAATTAACCCATAAAATTCAACTTAATCACTTTTCATTAAAAAAATTAAATCACAAACATGGGAATGGGTTAGGATCAACAAACTTTCCCTCATTTCATTAAATCAAATCAAAACATAAAATAGAAGATGGCATTAATAAGATTTGGTTTTCCTTAAATATTTTTATTTGATATGATTGTCCTTAGAATTAGTTTGATTGAATAAAACATGTGTTTTATGCCTTATTATTCCTTTCCAATCATATTAATTGATGTGTGTCATGTGATTTCATGCATTCATGTTTTCAAAATTTTAAATTTAAATAAATTTCCTTTATGTCAAGCTTGCATGTGTTGATTAATCTATGAATATGTGTGGCTATTATCACTATTAAATCAAAGTTATTTTCAAAAGTTTATAAGTCAACTATAATATTTGGAGTGATAATAATTATAAATATCTATAAGTTTGTATGTGTTTATGGTGTAGAACATGTGATATGGAGTTCTCTTTCTTTAGTTTATATGGATTTACATAAGGTTTGAATGTCAACAAGTGTATAGCCCATTTTAAAAGGGCATAACATTTGTTTGAACTCATTCCTACATATTTCTATCTTAGAATTTAGATAAAACTTCAACTCACATGTATAAATAATTCAATTGAAAGAAATATAACTTTTTGCATGATTTTTTATTCTTGTAGTCATTTGTACATTCATGTGTATTTAAGAGTAGTGGGTATATCTAGTTTGAACATTCTGGGGATGTAAGGCTTTAAGTAGCCCCAATGAGGTCTTTACCTCACTCCCCTGGTTAACAATGGTGAAGTATCCACTTAAAACTTTCATATGCTTGTATGTGCATTCAACTAAAGAATGAAAATCTTCTTCCAACTTAATGAACTTTTTGCATGATTTCCCATTCTTGTAGTCATTTGTACATTCATGTGTATTTAAGAGTAGTGGGTATATCTAGTATGGACTTTACGGGGATGCAAGGATATAAGTAGCCCCAATGAGGTCTTTACCTCACTCCCGGTTAACAATGGCGAAGTATCCACTTAAAACTTTCATACACTTCCATGTGCATTAGGCTAATGAATATAAATCTTCTTTCCAGCTTAATGAGCTTTTTGCATGATTTTCCATTTTTGTATTGTACATTCATGTGTATCCAAGAATAGTGGATATATCTAGTCTGGATATTGGGATGCAAGGCTTTAAGTAGCCCCAAGGTGGTCTTACTTCACTCCCCAGGCTTAACAATGGCGAACTTGCTTAAAACTTTTATACAATTGAATGTGCATTTATCTAATGAGTGTAAATCCCATTTTCTACAAAATACACATATGCATCTTTCATTTAAAGTGTACTAAAGGAAATATATTACATGTGTAGGTATACTTAGGATTTAATATCATATGCATGTTACATGTGATGGAAAGGAATGATTTAATCATGTGTCATATGATAGTATTTCAATTAGATTAATCTTAAGAAGCCTTTCACATTGAATAAAATTATTTAAAGAGAACCTAAACTTAAGATTAATCTAAAATATGTAATAAGCCATTCACTAAAGAGAAACAAATTAAATCATCATGCTTTAGAAAGTGGCTTAGGGTAGGGATGAAAGAGGGCAACCTCTTTTCTTCTCTTTACAACACTTAGTTGCTAAGTGTAGACCATATGAAACAAAAGAAAACACTAAGTAAAATTCTCAAATCAGTTAAATCACTTTAAAATAAATCAACCTCTTATGATTAAATATCCTTTCACACTTAGAAAATCTTAACCTTAATGCCTAGTTAGGACATACCACAGAAGCCTTAATACACACATATTAGATTAAGTCACCACTTGTGGCTTTATGTTAGGATGGTGGATGGTGTGATGTATGCTTTGTTTTGTGATGTATTATTTTTAGACTAGATGTTAGGGTGTATGTTTTGTAGACTGGATGATAGGCCATGATTAGCCTAATCATATTTTTTTGCGAGGATTATGCTTAATGGGCCACTTAAAAATAAATATAAATGCTCTCTTTGCATGTTGCTTAAGCCCCTAAGAATAATTTAAGTTAGGACAGGTGGACTTGGTTACCCATGTGCAGGGTGCTAAGTCCAAATTATAAATTTAACTACTTAGGTTGTATGTATGTTTAGTTAACTACTATTTTGTAGGTGTAGTTAGATTTATTTTTCCTATTTTTAATATAATTTTGCATTAGAAATTAGGATTGGTGTTATGGAGGGATAAGGATCAGCATTGGCTAGAAGGCTCTGCCTTGGGAGGCTCTGTGATGCCTTTGAAGTGGAGCAAACAAAATCAAAGAAGGTGGAAGATACATAAAGACATGAAGACATGATGACATGAAGACTTGAAGACCCCCCATAGCGTTTATCATTTGTAAATTATAAATTATTCTTTATATTCTGAGTTGTATAAGGGTAGAGTTAGGCTACCCATTTTTCTTTTCAGATTGTACAATGGCACCCGACCGCACTGGCCTTTTATCCTTTTGCCCTAGTTATAAAATTTCTTGATGTTATGTTTAGCTTATGCATTAGAAATTACATGCCTTTTCATAGTTTCTTTATGATTTGTGTTTGTTGTATGGCCTGGATGTGATTAGGCTCTTAGGAAAAAATAAATCTTTTATCCAACTATAATGCTATTGACCTCACTTTTGGAGTGAGCTTTCAACTTCTTCATCTTATACATAGGACTCCTCTAGACATTAAGAGTTCCTTAGTCTTAAGACACTTTTAGTGATTAGGTGAACACTCAACCTAACCTTAGAGACTTAGAAGAGTTAGCCATAGGAAGAGGTTATGCCTTAAGGGTGTTAAGAAAACTTGCCTACCCCATAGCTTGAACCAAATCCTTACTTCCTTCAAACTACAAATTCAAATCAACTTCAAATTCAAATCAACCTCAAATCAAAAATCAATTTCAAATTCAAATCAACTTCAAATCCAAATCAACTTCAAACTCAAATCAACTTCAAATCCAAATACCCTCAAATTCAAGTCAATTCCAAATCAAACCTTAAATCAATTCCAACTTAATTGATTTTCTCAAATCATAAATCAATCCAAAACTAAAATCATGAATTAAATCTCAAATGATTGACATCCATGATCAATTCCAAATCCAAAATCTTTCCTAAGCCTTTGATTTCATCTTATGGACTTAGCTCAAATCAAATCCAAATCACTTCAAATTCAAAAGAATTTCTCATAACCCATTTATATTCTCATTTATATTCACAAATATAAATGAAATATAAATTCAAATGACTAAAACTAAATTCAAAACTCAAATCCAAATCTAATCAAAATCCAACCTAAACTCTTTCAAGTCAAATTCTTGAACTTAACCAAATCAAACTCAAATCAATTCAAACCTTTGGATTTTCTTTCCAAACAATCAATTCATCAATCAAAAACCAAATTCAATCATAAAATTCAATCATCAAACTGAAACTAAATTCAAAACTCAATCCCAAATCAAACCCATGTTCATCCTTTGAACTTGAAATTGTCAAATGAATCAAAACCCATTTGACTCCAAATCACTTGCAATTGAATTTATATTTCAATCATAAGTCCATACGTGAGTTCAACCAAACTTGAATCAAGTCTTGATCAAGCCAATTGACCCACTTAGGCTCACTTGACCCAAAGTGACCTAAAATATCCTTTTGAGCCAAATTCTAATCCAACTTAAATTGGATTGAACTAAGCCCATCTAAGCCTCACATTGTGAACAACAATCATCATAGGATGATCAATCACTCAAATTGGGTCAAATCAAGTCAAAGCAAACCTTCGACCAAGTCAACATTTAGCCTAAATGAAACCCAAACAAGCCAAAATCTGCCATAGGCCAAATTGATTAAAACCATTGATCAAAACCAATCCATGATCAATGATTGAACTTGACCAAGTCATCATTGAGTGACCTAGCCTTGGACTTGACCCAAGTTGACCCAAGTTGACCTAAAAAATCAAAATGTGTCAAATCTTGATCTAAGCCAAATTGATTGCAACCAATGGGTCAAATTCATTCTAAATCACTTGTTGAACTTGACCAAACCCTCAATTGGCCAACTAGACCCAACCTAGCCCAATTGACCATAAACCCAACTTGTCCTAAAAGGTCAAATCAATTTGAAACTTAACCAAACCAAATTTGATTGAAACCAAAGCTTGTAAAATATTTCAAATGATCAACCAAACCTAAACCAACCCTTGACCTAACCCAATTGGGTCAAATGGGTCAAATTGGTCAACTTGACCCATTTGACCTAAGTGAATGAAAATGAACCAAAACCTAATATAAATCAAATTAAACCAAACCAATGATACCAAATCACTCCAAACTATCATCTAAACTTGACTTAACCCATGGTTTGACCCAATTTGACCAATTGGTCAACTTGACCCAAGTTGACCCATTTTGACCTAAATTGGTCAACTTGAGCCAAATCATATCAAATAAACTCAAAAGTCATTGAAAATTGGCACAACCCATTTTTTAAATATTTCAAATCTATTTAAATCAAAATCAAAACCAAATGACCATTTTACCCTTGGGTCAATGGGTAACTATGGCCAAATTTCAAATCCTTTCATTTACTTGACATCCTCCTAGTGGACCATTTGGACACCAATGGAGGTGGTGCACATGACCCAATGGGTTTAGATTAGCCATGACCCAACCTAAGGCCAAACTGACCCCTCCAATCAAATTTCTCCACTTGGAACACCTCCCACTCTCATTTTAACTCATTTGCACCTCCACACTCCCACTCTTCTGCCAAAATTGACCCACATGGAGCTCATAACAACCAAAACAACCTATTCAATCAGGGAAATTTGATCAAAATGATAAGGTAAGCTTCAGCCATCCGATCCAAGTAGAGGAGGTATACTCTCCCTCATTTCTACTCAATTCATCTCTCTTGCATTTGATTGAGCTTGGAGGATCAAAGACAAGCATCCATAAGCTTCCCTAAGCATTCCTAGGCTCATTACATTTCTCTCTTCGGTTATGCTTAAGCTAAAAATAAGGGAGGTAGGAGAAATTTCCACTTCACTCAATCCTCAATCAAACTCCAATTGCATTTGCAAGCACCATCAGGGAGCCAAGTCGATCTTACCCAAAGCTTTTCCCAAGTCTCCAAGCCACGGGGAGGGGGAGTTCGATCGAAGATGCAAGCCATTGAAGCAAGTCAATTGAAAGATCCACTACAAATTGAAGCTTGAAACCTTCAATAAGGCTTCATCTCTACTAGACGAAGCTAGCTCAACGGTTGGAAGCGTCGGTGATAGCCTCCGGTGAGGTATGCTTCAAAACTGAGCTTATTTTGAAAATTGTTTGGTCTTTTGTGAAGGGAATTGTAATCCCATTGAAATTTATTGGATGTTCTTCGCTTTGCTTCTAGATGATGTGGGTTAAATCCTAGCCTTATTTGAGCTCAAGTGAGCTCGGATCAAGCCATGGAGGATGGATGGTCTCTCTCTTGCAGGAAAAGGTAGGGATGAATCATGGACCATCCATCCCATATATTTTGGATGGACGGTCATGATTAAAACATGCCAGATCCTTTGATTTATCCCTTTGAAATGGCGTTGTTTGATTATAACCGTCTAATCCTTGAACGGATGGCCTAGGGGAAAGCGTGTAACACTGCCGGCTGATGCGGTAGTTGATTTGATAACTTAGATAGATAATGAATCCCATACCACTACATGGAAAGCTTGCACCGCATTAGTAGCCCACGTGGTGCCGACATGATTAGTTATATAATTAGGCTATTTAATTAAACAACAATCACAAAAACTTCATAAAATCATAATTAAATATAAAAAAATCTAAAAAAAAAATCAACTTCATTTTAAAGATAATTCAGTGAGGAATTATATAGAATTATTTCTAATTGATTTTGAACAGTAAATTTTCCTTAATTAGGGTTTAATTGAAAACTTAATAAGCCTAATTACTCTCTAATCATTTCATTAATTGATTCCAAACTTCTCAGGCATGTTAGGGGGATGACTTATGCCTCCCTAATTTTCTTGGAATTTATTAATGAGTTAATTAGGGAAATCAATTAATGAATCCCTATTCACCCTCTTAATATAATTAAGAGTAATTAAGCATATAAATAATGGTATAATCACTTAATTAAGATAATTAAACATTGTTTAGGTAAGTAAGAGGTTTATGGAATAGGTTTGGGGTATTTTCCCTAAGTTATTCCCTAAACCCCCTTTCTTCCTTAATCCAAACATAATTAAGGATTAATTCACTAATGATCTACTTAATTAGCTTAATCAAACTTTCAAAATCAATCTAAACTTAATCAATCTCTTGCTGGGTAGATCCTTAGGTGTTAAGCTAAGGTAAATTTATGAAATCATTTCCAACCACATGTGTGGAAGGTTAAAATACTTAATTAAACCCTTTAGCTTAATTAATCAATAATTGTGAGCCAATTGCATTAGGCCCCTTTCTTTCCTAGGTGCATTGTTAATTTAAATTCCATGTGGTTGCATATCATATGTTGGCTCATAATTGTTAGATTAATTATGTTAAAGTGGTGTAGGTAAGGGGTAATTAATGGACTTAATTTACACCTTAACCTAAACAAAATAGAAAATTGACTTAATGGTTCTAAAAATTAAACTAAATCAATTCACACATGGAGGAAATGAGTTAGGACCAGTAAAACTTTTCACATTTCTTAAATCAAATCAAACTGAAAACAAAAATAAAAATCCCTTTAAAGAAATTTTGATTCACTTTAAATGATCTTATTTCATAGGATTGTCTTTAGAAATTAATTAAGGTAAATGAAATCATATGCTTACATCACTTTCTCTTTTTCCAAGCATGTTAAATGTTATTTGCCATATGAAAATCATGCATTCATATCTTTTGAAAAATCAAAATTAATGAAATATTTCGTTTATGTCAAATTGCATGTTTTGGCTAAAATAAGAATATGAATGGCTACTATCACTATTAAATCAAAAATTATTTTCAAAACTTATAAATCAAAGATTATAAATGAAGGTATGATACTTATAAATACTTATAAGCTTGCATGTGGTTATTTTTAAAATGTGTTATGTGATTTTCTTCTCTTTTCTTAACATGGGTTTGTATACGATTTGCAAAGTGTATAGTTCACTTGAAAAGAACATAACACTTGCTTAAATCTATTCCTGTACACTTCCATGTTATGACTTAAGAAGGATCCCCACATTACACATATAAATTAAACAACCAAAATCAAACAAACAAACATAAATCTTTTACATGATTCTTCATCCATTTATTTTCTTTTTGTATATGCACATGTATTTAAGAAAAATGGTATATTTGTCTGGACATCCCAATGTTGTAAGGCTTTAAGTAGCCCTAAGAAGGTCTTGTACCTTATGCCCTTGGTGTAGAAAATAATGGTGTTGTACTCACTTAGTTGTTTCATTCATGTAAATGTGAATTTGATTAATGAATAAAAAAGTCCCTCTTTTCTACTTAACAAAATCATGCATCATAAAATATCCAAATTTTCCTAAACATCATCTCTTTGCATTCATCATTAAGGTGTGCAAAGATTTGCATTTAAATGTATATCTATGCTTCAAATCATGGAAAGAAATAAATGGTTGAGTGTTTTGTGATGGTAATTCACCTTAATTAATCTTAAAATGTTTTCTTATTGAATAGGTTTATTTAGAGAAAATCTAAACTAAGGATTAATTAAAACACATAATACAACATTCACTAAAAAATCATTAATGAATCTACCTTAGAAATTACTTAAAGTAGGGAGGAAAGAGAAGTTCTTTTCTCTTTTCCTCTCTTTACAACACTTAGTAATTAAATGTAGGTTCATTCAAATCAAATCAAATCATCAAAATAAAATTAACAAATCAACTAAATCTCTTAAATGAAACCACCCTCTAAGTTGAATCCTTCACACTTAGAAAATTCTAACCTTAAAGCCTAACTAAGACATGTCACACAAGCCTTAAATGGCACACACATTAGGCTAAGTTACCATTTCTAGCTCTATGTTAGGGCGATGCTTAGTTTTATGCCTGATTTTATTTTCTGATGTAATATTTTAGTGTATATGTTATGGTGTATATGTGTAGACTGGATGATAGGATGATCTTAGTCTAATCATTGCCTTCTGCAGGGGATTGTGCTTAAGGGGCATTGTAATAAAAAATATAAATGCTTTTGTTGTGCAGGTTGCTCATACCCCTAAGCATAATCCAAATTAGGATAGGTGGACTTGGTTACCCATGTGTGGGGTGCTAAGTCCAATTTATTTCTATAACTACTTGGGATTGTGTGGTATGTTTAGCTAATCTCTATTTTAGGTTTTAGTTAGATTTACTTTCCCATTTTAATGTAATTTTGTAATTAAGATTTGGAAGGAATGTTATGAGGGATTGGGATGAACATTGGTCATAAGACTATGTCTTATGTACCATGTGAAGCCTTGGTGAAAACTACAACCCAATCAACCAAAAGAAGAAAGAAGAAGAAAGAAGAAAGAGAAGAAATGAAGAAAAGAAGGAATGAAGAATGAAGACCCCATAACATGAATTGTTTCTAAATTATAATTAATTCATTTATAATCTGGGTTGTATAAGGGTAGAGCTCAACTACCCATTTCTTTTCGGGTTGTGTGGTGGTACCCTACCACAAATTCCTCTTATTCTTTTACGCTAGCTTAATAAAATTATTTGATGTTTGTTTAGCTTGTGCATTATGATGGCATATTTTTTCTAGTTTCTTCATTGATTGATGAATGGCTTGGATGCGATTAGGCTCTTAGGGAAAAATAAATTTTCTATCCAATTAATCAACTCAAAATAAAAATTAACAACTCATAACCTCACATTAAGCCTTGGTTATAAATCAAGATAAAAGATTAACAACCCTTTAGTTGGATGTTGTATGCCTCGCATCATGCATAAAAGTATCTTGCTTTACTCTTGCTAATGGAGCTTCCACCTTTACTAGAGAACTTGGCTTGACCTTTGAGAGCCATGGTGGAAACACACCTCCTTCTTGCTGATTTTGGCCCATAACCAATTTTTCATGCATTAGGCATATGAATCCCATAGCCTATGTCAAATAAATTATTCAAAAATAAAAATAAAATATAAACAAAATTTACATTAGATTTAAGTCATTATTCTTGCCCTACATGATCTAGTCTCTTAGGGAGTGTGTTTAAGGACTTAGTTTCTTTCTAAATAAATAATGACCTAGCTATCTTGCAAAAGCATAAGACTTTCCTACATGTATTTAAAATTATAGGAGGAGTCAGTTGACAGTCATCCCCAGATGGTTATAAGTCCAATACTCTGGTGGTTTATCCTCTCTTTTGGAGGTAAGCCATATACTCATTTTTTCCTTAAATTTAGGTCGTGTCTTGGCTCTCGCCAAAGCTCCTAAGATTTATGTTCTGAGGTTGACATTTCCCATTGAGGGCTACAAGCATAAATCCTCACCTCTTAGGAATTTCCATAATCTTGTGTTGTTGAATTGTAAGGCCTAGATTTCTAGTAAAAATTCAATTCCAATAATTAACTCCTTTCAAATTTCAAAAATATAAAGCCCAACCATAGGATAGTTTGGGATGCTTACTAGGCTTCCTAGTATCATGAACATCCCCTACTTATCTCCCTTTGGTTTTGATAATAACTCTCTCTTTTTGATCAATCTCACTTGATCTTCCAAAAATAAACTAATTTGTTGATAGCTCAATCTTTGAAATCTTTGGAGACAATGATCATTTATCTTAATCGAGAGTATTCTTAAGGAATCTCATTCCTTAAGATGTAATTAACTATGGGGGCTTGCCTTAATAGGAAACTTAACGAACCCGATTTAAAATAAACCCTACTTTACTTTTTCATGTAAAGTAGGGGAAGAATCTCTGGTACATTCGAAGACCCATTGTCCTTAGGAGTCCTCATTAGGTGATTAGGTCCATTGTAGGATAGTGACTTCTCTCTAGAAATAGTACTTCATTCCTCAATGTCGTACTTGATCAATCTAATGAGAACATCTATGGATCTACATAGTGTCCAACAAACAAGTGTATTTTTCTCTTCATTTATTTTTCAAAAGATAGATGAAGATAAAAAAAAATTTCACCACAGATTTTTCAGGCAACTCCACTGTGGGATGGTTCCTCTCCATCTTTGGTAAATAATCATTGTCTTAAAGTATCGATAGTGGGTTTGTACTTTCTATGAGTCCGAGACTATCCTTTTTTTGGCACTTAGTTTATTTCATCCTTAAGCTAGCCAACATCATTTAGGTTTTAGGACCTCACTCCATGTAGTTCTTAAAAGCCTTGTTGGGTTCCCCAATAGGTGAAAATAAAAATTTATTAAAAAGAAATAACTAAAAGACTACTACCTTACCATTTCTATGGTACGATAAGGTTCATTCTAAAAAATAAAGAAAAACCCTTTATAAAAACAACAATTTCCAAAAGCACTTTTCCAAAATGCACATAATAAAATATTTCAACTTCATCTAACAATCTTCATGATTGTTACATGTATCATCTTTTCAAAAATAAAATCCAAAATCATCTTTTCAAAAAGCACAAATGAACATCCTCATTCAATATACTCAAATTTATTGAATGAAGATTTGATTTCAAAAATAAAATCAATAATCATCTTTTCAAAAGCACATATGAACATCTTCATTCAATAGACCTAAATTTATTGAATGAAGATTTCATTTCAAAAATCAAAACCAAAATCATATTTTCAAAAGCACAAATGAACATCCTCATTTAATTTATTGAATGAAGATTTCATTTCAAAAATAAAATCAACAATCAACTTTTCAAAAACAAAATCAACAATCATCTTTTCAAAAAAACATAAATGAACATCCTCATTCAATTTATAAATGAAGATTTCATTTTCAAAACAAAATCAATAATCATCTTTTCAAAAACAAAATCAACAATAATATTTTCAAAAAGCACAAATGAACATCTTCATTCAATATACCTAAATTTATTGAATGAAGATTTCATTTCAAAAACAAAATTAACAATCATCTTTTTAAAAAGCACATATGAACATCTTCATTCAATATACCTAAATTTATTGAATAAAGATTTTATTTCAAAAATAAAAAATAAAACAAAATCCTCTTTTCAAAAAGCAGAAATGAACATCCTCATTCAACTTATTGAATGAAGATTTTATTTTCAAATAAAAATCAGCAATCACCATTTCAAAAACAAAATCAACAATCATCTTTAAAAAAATAAATAATAAAAAAACAAAATAAAAAAATCACTTTTTCAAAAAGCACATATTTGAAAATGAACATCCTCTTTCAATATACCCAAATTTATTGAAAGAATATTTCATTTTGAAATAAAATCAAATCATAACATTGAAATTCCATTTTCAACATATCTCACATAAGTTGAAGTTAGAATTTCTTTCTTTTCAAAATGCAATAATCACACACAAAATTTCATCTTTGAAAAATAAAACATAATTTACTCCCATTTGACATACCCAAATTTGTCAAATGAGAGTTTCACTTTCCAAAATAAATTTGGATCTTTTATTTAGCATATCCAAATTTGCTAAATAAAGATCCTTCATTTCAAAAGCAAAAATTCAAAACACATGTGGATTCTTTTATTTAGCATTCCTAAATTTTCTAAGTAAAGATCCTATTTTCAAAAATCAAAAATCAAAAAACATTTGGAATCTTCATTTTGCATACCCAAATTTGCTAAGTGAAGATCCTCTTTTCAAAAATCAAAACATCAAAACATGAAACACATTTGGATTCTTCATTTAGCATACCCAAATTTGCTAAGTGAAGATCCTCTTTTCAAAAATCAAAAATCAAAACACATTTGGATCTTTCATTAGCATACCCAAATTTGCTAAGTGAATATCTTCTTTTCAAAAAATCAAAACATCAAAACACATTTGGATTCTTCATTTAGCACACCCAAGTTTGCTAAGTAAAGATCCTCTTTCCAAAAATCATAAAAATCAAAACACATTTGGATTTTTTATTTAGCATACCCAAATTTGCTAAGTAAAGATCCTCTTTTCAAAAATAAAAAATCAAACACATTTGGATCTTTTATTTAGCATACCCAAATTTGCTAAGTGAAGATATTCTTTTCAAAAATCAAAAATGAAAACACATTTGGATCTTTCATTTAGCATACCTAAATTTGCTAAGTGAAGATCCTCTTTTCAAAAAAAATCAAAACAAAAGAAAACACTTAGACTTTATTTAGCATACATAATTTTGCTAAGTAAAGGTTCCATTTCCAAACACTCATGACTCACAAACAAGCAAAAGAAGAAGAAAATTATTTTCAAATAACTCATTTATCATACTCAAATTTGCTAAATGAGTAAATCCCAAACAAAAATCAATTGACCCTTTATTTTAACATTCTCAAATTTGTTAAATAAAGGGTCCCAAAATAATCAAAAATCAAAATCAAATTTGAACCTATAGAAGCATCAATCTCTTCAAAATATTTGAACCCATTTCCAACATACACAAATTTGTTGAAAATGGTTTCTAAATTCAAAAATCTCCTCTCCAATTCTAAATTCAAAAACCTCTTCTAAATCAAAGAACCCTACTTAACATATTCAAATTGTTGAGTGTGGGTTCAAATTATAAAAATAAATTAAAGTAAAAATTTGATATGAGTTTATTTTCCAAAATTGTAGACTTTCAACTCAGTTTCAATTAGTTTTCAGTTCTGTTTAGTTCAGTTCTAATGGAAGCTTAGAAGTACCATTTACTTTTTCTTTTATGATGGATTTGGCCTTGGATTGGGCCAGCCTCCCACAAACTAACTTTGCCCACCTCAATCATTTTGGCCGAGATTTTAAGAGGGATAGGATCACCTATGAGGGGACCACCCTCCCTACTGTCAGCAAGAGTGTGGTGATCGGAAAGAAGCCGATCATCCTTATTGAGATTTCATCAAATTCAGAGTTTCTCTCATTAAAGAGGAGGCTGTGGGAGTTTCGATAGCAGTTGTAGTTTCACGCTACTTCGCTAATTGGTTCCTGTTTCTACCCCAGTATGGGCTAGCACCCTCATTGGCTTCTTCCAAGGGGAAGACTATCCTAGTTCAATGGATAGTCTCTCTTATCTACAATGTATGGTCTATTTCACATGCTACTCCTCCCAGTAGAACCCAACATCACAACAGATGCAGCAAAATCAAGCGGCATCATGTGCGAATAGCTAAAGAGATGGAGTCAGCTGCTCAGCCTACAGTAGAGGAGTTACATAGGATAGTATGCCCTCTCATCACAGAGAACAAGTTTTACCCCCTCTCTGGATCTGATGGAGAGGAAGATATTAGGAGGATCTTAGTTTCACCTCCGCATGTAGTTCACTTTGAAGCTCCTATCAGAGATAGGAGGAGGTCGTTTGTTGGCCTTAGATCAGTTCTGCGCCAGGTTGGTAGGGCTTTTGAACGATAAGAGTTTGGGGCCCAATTTGATTTGGTCATCATCCCTCATGTTGTGAGCACATCGTAGGAGAGAGCCGAGGAGGCGTGTGGTACATGTCACCAACAAGAGAGAGAGAGAGAGAGAGAGAGAGAGAGAGAGTGGTATTATAGGCATCGCCTCTCTCATGGACTTTCCGATCGGCCTACTTATGTCGATCCTCTTGACATTGTGTATTGCTACCCATCATGGAGAGCTCCTACATAGAGAGAGTGGTGGTTCCTCCATCACACCGCTCTCCATCTCCAGTATAAGTTCCATCATCCACATTTCTAGCAAAAGCAATGAAGGCAGCATCCGGGGAAAAGAGAGCCCTACTTGGTGATCTGGACAGAGATCCCATTCCATCTACATGGTGAGGTGAGCTCTCCTCGACCTCTGCTTTAGTTGTAGTGAAGGGGGAATGCTGACCATGACGCATCATAGTCATGCCACCACCACCACCACCGTAGTAGATCTTGGAGATAGTAGTAGTAGAGGGAGGAGGAGATAATTCAGTTGCCTCCATGACCATAGATCCTCTTGGGAGTAGTACTCCATCCATGATAGATGATAACCATGAGCATTTATGCTCCAGTGAGTGTAGTCCTCACAAGATTAGCTCTCCAGTAGCAGGGGTGGTTAGATGTATTTCTGTCCATGAGCATGATCCTACTATCGATCAGCCACGATCATTTGTGCTTATGTAGTTGGACCTGTCCCTAGATGACATAGTAGCTCACTATCTGGTTGAGAAGAAGGAAATTTTAGGGTATGCTTGGTCTGATCTAGAGGAAGACAAGGTTAGATTTGATCCCAATGAAGATGATTTATTAGAATATTAAGCTGAGGTGTATATGGTAGACACCATGGGTTCCCTTCTTCGGGATCAACTGACTTTGGAAGGTGTTGCGATCGAGCAGGGTGACACAACTCATTCAACCCAACACCTCCTTCAACAACTAAAATAAAAGAATGAACAAATAGATAAAATGGGAAAGAGGCTTGAAGACTTGCTAGCAGTAGTTTTGGCACTTCATAACCAAGCCCCAGCAGTGCATCCTACTATTACAGAGACCAATTAGCTAGAGTTGTTGCATGTCTTGGATCAAGCAAAGATTTCACCTCTAGTAGAGCAGGGCAACACTAGCTTGTATAGGAAGGTAGTGGATAGTACCTCCATATAAGAAAAAGATATTAAACTCATGGTTGAGCAGTAAGTGAGAGAAGAATTGCAAGCAGGAGGATCATCGGTTCTAAAGGGTAGACCCAACCTAGAGGAATTGATGCTATCCACTCTCCTAAGGGTTTTGTGCCACCTTCTTTCAAGAGCTTTGATGGCAATGGGAACCCACGCTAGCACATAGTGCACTTTAGGGCCAGCTATTGCAATGCTAGTGGTAGTGATGCTTTATTATTCTATCTTTTTGTCAACAATTTAGTGGGCATAACCTTTGATTGGTATGATTAACTCCCCAATAGTTAGTGAAGACTTTTGCTGAGTTGGAGCAACTCTTCATCAAGAGGTTTGCTGGAGCTCAACAATGGGTGACTATGGGTGATCTCATTATAGAACAATAACACCCCCATGAGTCCTTAGTTTATTATATTCTCAGATGGTGTAATTTGAGTATGAAATGTGAACCACAGCTATTTGAATAGCATGCCATTGAAATTCTACTAAAGAATATTTATGGCTCGGTTGCCTTAAAGCTCAAAGGTTTTACCATCAAGATATTTGAGAAGATAATCAACAAGGCAGCTAGTCTACAAGGAGAGGCCAAATAGTTGCTTTTTCAAGATCAGTCAACAAAGCCAAAGCTGCAGAAAGCTTATGAGAAGAAGCCAGGGGTAGTAGTATTGTTGGACAAAAGGGAAGCAACCGACCAGGGATCAACATGAGAGACTTGGAGATCCATAGCCCTTACTTCCACCTCCTTTACCACCACATAGACCATCCTACCGACCACCATAGTAGCCTCGATAGCCTTTTTTCACCTCCTCAGCCATACTCACAACAGCAATACACATACCCATCACCAGGTAGCTACCATCCACCTACTATTTTGGATAAAATAAACAAACCTTATATATTTAAGAGGGAGGTAATCAGGAAAATATTTATGAGCATCTCAAAGAATCCTGTTTTTTAGCTACCCGAGCCTAGGAAGCTGGTGGAAGTGGGCAAGAGCAATGAACCTAACTTTTTCCCCTACCACTGTATGCTAGGCCATGTTTTAGAGGATTTCTTTACATTCAAGGATTGGCTTGAGCATAGCTATAAGACAGGCGCCATAGTTATCCCAAAGGAATACCTAGTGGATCAACCATCCAATTCTATTAGGATAATCCTTGGGATACCTGCGATCCTCTCAAATCCAAAGAAGGTTGTGATATCTCCTTATCCTGAACCTCTAAAAAGGTTGAGTCAAAAATTAAGAAACTTTCCTTGCAGGTGACTGAGGCAGCTCAAACCTCCAACATCAAGGAAGGTTTACAAGTTATCGAAGATAACTTGGGGAAAGTGGGAGCTCGGCTGCAGCATAGCCTAGAGATAGCACACAACCGAGCCCATCTTTCATTCCATCATTGTAGCTACTACTTCAGTCAACACTTCTACTTCAAGTAGCTCTTCTTCTAGTAGACATCTTATATCGACATATGAGGGCATCAAATCCCTCACCTTACTTACTTTTCTAGATTTTTACTAAGTACCTCCTTCTAAATCAAAGAAATTGAGGAATAAAGCTAGTTTGAATTACATCTATGTCACTGCTGATGAGTTATCTAATTCTACTCTCTTAGAAAACTCTCTAAGTCTAAATAATAATTATAACAACTTTGATCTTCCTCTTTCTAATTCAGAGTTTGACTTTCCTTCTTTGAATACTATGGGTTCACCTCTTGAGATAGACTTGGAATCATCTAGTTGCGAGGGTCTTATAGGAGAAGCTGTAGGTGAGCTTAACGATCAGGTAGAATCTTCCACCAACCTTCCATAAGAGATCACTGAAGTCAACCTCTGTAGTGGCAAGGTTCTACCTCCTAGGGTAGCACCTCAAGATGAGGGAAAATAAGTCATTGGTTATGATGATTGAGAAGCCCCTCCATAAGATGCTCTACCCTTGGATATGCTTGTGGAGGATTAGCCCAGAATTGATTACAATGTCCTCGCTCATGTAAGAAAGTTTCTAGCTAAACTAAGCATATATGATACTCTTATCTTATCCAAAGAGATGAGAGAATTATTAATCAAGGATCTCCTTGATCTAGGAATATGCTTAGCTCAGCTGACTAGCTGGTGGAGAGGAGGCACATTATTCAAGAGAAGCCCAAGGAGTTACTTTCATAGATGAAGACTTTCTTCTAGGGGACATGGAGCACAACCATCCCCTCTACATTACAGTGGATAAAGGCAGATTCAAACTTTCCAGGGTTCTTGTTAATTCAGGTGCATCGGTGAACATTATGTGTCTAAAGACCCTTGCCTACTTAAGGATTGACATCTCGACACTCCGAGGAGATCGGATGATGTTGAGAGGATTAAATGAACAAGGTGAGAGGGCTTTACGTTCCATAGTGTTACCTTTGGAAATAGGTGACTAGAAGACTGAAGCCAAGTTTTATATAATTTATTCAAATACTTCATTCACTGCTTTATTTGGTAGGCCTTGGATACATCAGAACAAGATGATTCCATCTTCCCTTCATCAGTGCATCAAGTTCAGAAGGGATGGAATTGAATACCGTGTTAAAGGAGATGAAAAGCCATTTTCAATCAAAGAGGTTGAAATATATGAAGATGCGAGCTACTATCTTCCTCAAAATATTTTCTCATGAACTCGGTCAAAATTCCAATTACAATAGGAAAAGAAAATGAAGAAAAAGAGAAAGAAAATTAAAAAGAAAAGACAAATGAAAATACAAGTGAACAAGAAAAGGACATCAAGGAAGAAGTAGAGCTGCATGTCACATTCCACCCACGGTTCATTCTACCATATGGACATATGGGTAGGATGCCTCACCTCCAGAAGTGAGAGGAAAATATGAGGCTTCAGGTGGAAGACCCAGTTGGCTAGCCAATATGGGTTATGTTTTAGTTCACAGAAGTACCCCTACTATTCACATAGACTTGGAATCATGGTCGGAGGATAAGTCTAATGTGATTAGCATACCAACCAATCCCTTTCAGCTGGTTTCATTGGAGGTGACACTCAAGCCAGATAGCGATGAAGGCCAGGCCTCCAAGCGAAGCACGAATGTATTCTAATCAAGTTTATGTGAAATGATCAGGCAGTAGTTAGGAACCTTAGCTCTTACCTCACTTTTTTCTCAAAAAGTTAAAGGTTTAGTAGTTAAGGAAGCCCCTCAGTCTTCCATGTATGTCAAGCCGAAGAGATTCCTATTGAGATCATCATCCTTAAGTCCATAAATTGATGTAGGATTTTAGGATAATTCATATATAGAAATAATGGAATTGCCTTTTGATTGATACTCTCCTTGTGTTCTTAATCTTGCAAAGAAGGGTTTGATTCCTTATACATGGTCCAAGCATAGGTCGAAGCATGAAGCTATGAGCGAGGGATGCACAATCAAGATCGAAGATTAGGTCTGATGGTCCAATGATGATGATTACTACTTAGTTGTCACCAATCATCTGGAGTCTGATAGGTTCTTCAACCACACTAGCTCTTATGAGGATGTGTGTTTAGAAACTTTAGATGATCCAAATGATCTTCAAATCAAAGATGCACCTCTAGAATTTGAAGAGAAAATCCATTCAATAATTGACAAGCTCAAAGAAATCAACCTCGGGATAGAAGAAATTCCATGCCTGACATACATCAGTTTGTTACTGAATGAAGAAGAAACCAATGATTTAGTTAGGCTATTGATTGAGCTTAAGGACTGCTTTGCTTGGAGTAATAAGAGATGCCATTATCTCCTAATGTAGTAGTTCACAAACTAGAAATAGACCTAACGCTAACCCTATCAAGCAAGCTCTTAACGCATGCGATTAGAAATCGAACAACAGGTCATTTATGAAGTCAAAAAATTGATCGATCCTGGTTTCATCAAAGAAGAAAAATACACTACTTGGTTAGCCAGTGTCATCCCAGTTAAGAAAAAGAATGACCAAATTTACATATGCATTGATTTTAGGGACTTAAATAAGGCATGCCCTAAGGATGGGTTTCCTCTTCTTACACCGAATTAATGGTGGACATCGCCTCATCTCATGCAGTTTTCTCCTTCATGGATGGATCATCTGGCTACAACCAAATTAAGATGGCTCCCGAGGATGAAAGAAACACTACTTTTTGAACCCCTATCAAAATCTATTGTTATAAGGTCGTGCCTTTTGGCCTTAAAAATGCTAGTGCTACATACCAATGGGCCATGACTCAGATCATCAATGAACTCATTCATGATCAAGTTGAGTGCTTTGTTGATGATCTAGTAGTCAAAAGCAAAGAAAAGGAAGACCATCTTTTTGACTTGAGAGTAGTTTTTGAATTGTTAAGATAATATAACCTCAAAATGAATTTTATAAAGTGTGCATTTAGAGTAGCATCAGGGAAGTTCCTTAGGTTTGTTGTTCGACACCGGGGAATAGAGATAGATCCAGAAAAGATCAAAGCTATCTTAGAAATTCCACCATCTAAAAGTTTAACAGAACTCAGATCTTTCCAAGGGCGGTTGGCGTATCTAAGACACTTTGTCTCCAATCTATCAGAAAGATGTAAACCATTTTTAGCACTTGTCAAAAAGGATGCCAAGTTCAAGTGGGATGACAAGTGCCAGTATGCCTTTGAAGACTTCAAGCAGTATTTGGTGAAGCTGCCAGTTCTAGCATCCCCTATCTTGGGCAGGCCACACATCTTCTACACTGCAGCATTGGATGACTCCCTTGGCATTTTGTTGGCCCAAGCCAACGGTGAAGGGAAGGAGAGTGCTCTCTACACTCTACCATCGTCGATCCTTGTTGAAGCCAACTACCCACCTATTAAGAAATATTGCCTAGCTTTAATCTTTGCATCCCAAAAGCTACGACACTATATACTTTCTCATAAGGTGAACTTGATTTCAAGAACCAATCCACAACAGTATCTCATGACATGGCCAATACTATCTGAATGTTTGGCCCATTGGTCTATCATTTCTCATAGTTTGATATTACATTTATACCCCTCCGTGCAGTGAAAGGATAGGCACTAGCTGATTTCTTAACATCACACCCAGTTCCTGCTGATTCCCCACTTAGTGATGATCTTCCTAATGAACAAATAATGAACTTAGGGGAAGTTGACAACTACCGCTGGGAGATGTATTTTGATGGTGTGGCTTCCTTTCACAAAGGAGAAGAACCATGATTACTCTTCTAGGAAAAGCAGGGGTAAGAATAGTTCTCTTAACTCTAAATCACGATGTGATGAGATTCTCATACTATCTCTCTAATCCCTGTACCAACAACAAAGCTGAGTATGAGGCTTTGATTGCCGATGTAGAGTTACCCATTATAGTTTGTGTTAAGAGCATCAACATCTATGAGGATTCTTAGCTGGTCATCAACCAGATTCTTGGGTCATACAAGGTTCAAAAACCTAAGCATCATCACTACCATGAGTATACCATGAAGTTGTTGGCCCAAATCCTTGAGGTCACCATGTAAAAGGTCTCTCAAGGAGAGAATACAGTAGCAGATGATTTGCCCAAACTTGCCAAAGAATTGGCATGGCCGGAAGTTGAGTCCATTCTAATAAGGGTCCAAAACAGACAAGTCCTATCCCTTATTGATGCTGAACTCGTTGAGAGACTTTCTTGAAGGGGAGGTTATTGTTACTAATAAAGATGAGGAGCTAGATTGGAGGCAACCATTCATAGATTACTTGAATACAAACTACCTCAAGAGGAATTACAAGCCCATTATATGAAGCAGATAACTCTCTCCTATGCTCTCGTGGATGGCACCATGTACCAACAGTCTTTTGATCAAATGTGGTTACGCTATTTAGACAAACACAAAGCTCATAGGATCGTGATCGAGGTACATTCAAGTCTATGCAGAGCGGATCAATCCAGTACAAAGATGAAAGCAAAGATCAAGAGACAAGGATACTACTTACCTTCGATGATTACAAACTGCATGGATGTGGCTAGGAGATGCTATTAGTGTTAGGTACACAGTGTGGTCCTACATCAACCACCCAATATTCTACACCCTACATTGGCCTCATGGCCATTTGAGTGTTGGGGTATCGACATAGTGGGTCATATCGACCCCTTCTTCTAATGGGCATCGATTCATCTTAGCTACCACTGACTACTCTTCCAAGTGGGTAGAAGCAATCCCACTCAAAGAGGTCACAGCTTAGTATGTGCTCCAGTTTTTCAGGAACCATATCATATAGGTTCGGGATGCCTCGATGAATTATATTCGATAATGGTACTGCATTCAAGAGCACCAAGATCAACAGCTTCGCCAGCAGACATAGTATAGATTGGAGATACTCCATCATCTACTACCCTAGGGCAAATGGCCTAGCAGAAGCATTCAAAAAAACTCTCATCCAAATACTAAAGAAGACACTCGATGATAACAAGCGAAAGTGGCATGAGCAGTTGGTTGAAGCCTTGTGGGCCTACCACACCACATACAGAACTCCAACTCAATCTACCCTGTTCTCCTTAGTGTATGGGTTTGAAGCCGTTCTACCCTTAAAAGTTTAACTCCCATAGCTAAGGATAGCAATGGATAGCAAAATCACTACAGAGTAGAATGCCAAGTTGCAATTAGAAGAGCTTGAAAGTTTGGAGGAGAGATGCCTATGGGCGTGCCAGAACCTCAAGTTGTATAAAGCCAGAATGATTCAAGCTCAAAACAAACTAGTCTGCCCTAAAACTTTCCAAGTAGGAGAGATTGTCCTAGTTCTAGGGAGACCAATTATTGCCCGTCGAAAGTTGGGAGGCAAGTTTGAACCCACTTGGGAAGGCCCTTTTGTCATAGAAAAGGCCTACCAAGGAGGATCCTATCAGCTTATTGATTATAAAGGAGAACACTCGATGCTTCCAATTAATGGGCTCTATTTGAAGAAATATTACCCATAAAAAGTCATGTTTCAAAATAATTATCATCAAAAGAATAAAATTTTATTCCAATTCATCAAAATATTCTCTTCATTCGAAGCGTTGTTTGCTTGTCTTATGAATTTCCATGTCGTGTTTAGGATAGGTGTAAGAGAACCCAAGCGACATCTTTTTCCTCTTTCACAATATGATCACAATCAAACACAATACCCCAATGCTACTAGAATAGGTGTGAGAGAATCTAAGCAACATCCTTTCTTAATGGTATCATAACTGCCATTCGTGGCACCATCTCATCAATTCCCTAAGCGTATTTTAGGATAGGTGTGAGAGAACCCAAGAGGCATCCTATTCCTTCTAACATAAACACAAACAAAAATAAACACATATCTTTTATCTTGAGCTATTTTGTTATGGGAGGAAGCCCTCTATTGCACTCACTCATTACCTACTCTAGGTGAGGTTGACATGCTACCTTGCTAGTCTATCACCCCAGTGGTCATTTGTTTAGAAGATGTGAGTCCCCGCGCTTTCTTCCTGACTTGACCATTGTAAACTAATGAGCACCTTGTTAGTTTGGTAGGCTCCACTGCCCAACTAGTAAGCTACCTCATGGTGATTTTGTTCAAGAAGATGAGAGTCCCCACGCTTTTTCCTTGAACTAACCATCATGCACTGACTAGGTCGAGTATATTTGAGGTTTAGAGTAAGTCCCCTAGAGGATCCTTTCCTCTTGACTACTCTTGAGTTGATATAAGTCCCCAATGACATTAGGCACCGTCAGAAATAGACTATCCCACAATCGCCTACTAAAGGAGAATGTGAGTCCCCGATGCTCTAATCTTAGGCTGATTATTGCAAATCGATGGGCACCTTAGGTTGATGTTCGCTATTGATAAGGATACCCACCACTGGATGTGAGTCCCACTTTCTTCTTGAGTTGGCCATCAAATACCTATAGATATTATCTCCAGGGTTTTGGATAAAGCTTACTCCCTCATTTACTCTGATCATGTCCTTGACCCCATTTAGATACACTTACTCTTAGATGGACGCCCCTTTCCTAATATCCACCACTATGGTTGGAGAATTTGTTCAGCGGATGCACAGATTCTCCCTTGGTTCAGTAAATTTGAAATAGGTCTAGGTTGATATAAGCTTCTTCTTAATATGATCTCTCACAAACTAACAGGATCCATGATAAACAAATAAAATAAATAAGCAAATTAATTTGCATGTGGATTAAGAAATCAAGCCCTTAGTGGCCCATTTCTCAAGTAGGCATCCTATCTTTAGGACAGTGTCAACAAAACTCCCTATAGGAATTTCCTGACTATGCTTGAGTTAAGATAAGTCCGGTCGCTCTCTGTAGTTGCCCTCAGTTCAATCTATTTTCTATAAGCGGTTGCTCAAGGTCATTTTGCTTTGGAAGATTTCACTATGTATAGCATGACTCTCATAATTGATGGGTACATTGACATGCAATTTGTTGCCCAGTGGTATTTTGTGAGTTCTCTTTCTTATCATTTAAATAGAGGCCCTTTGTTGGGAAAGTTCTCACCCATCAAACCAATGGGATCCATAAAAAAAATTTAAAAATAGAATTAACATTGACTATCTTTGAGCTAATTTAAGTCTCCCAGTGACATTCACTCAATAGTCGGCCCGAGGTCGAGAATCATCCCAATGGTTCTTTAGTTTGGAAGATGTGAGTCCTCGTGATTTCTTCTTAAGTTGACCATTGCAAATCGAAAGGTAATCCCTTTGGTTGGATAGTCCTATTACATAGTTGGTAGATTACCCCTTTAGATTAGTAAATTTGAATGTAGACCAAGGCCAACATGGCCTACTCAGTGCAGTCCATCGCAAACCAATAGGATCCATAAAAAATAATTAAAAAATGATATTTATTTTGACTATCTTTGAGTTGATTTAAGTACCCATAAGCATTCACTCAATAGTCAGCCCTAGGTCGGGTTTGATTTGTTGCACAAGCAACCAACCACCCCAGTGGTTCCTTATTTTGGAAGATGTGGGTCCCCACGCTTTCTTCTTAACTTAACCACTGCAAACTGAAAGACACCCCTTTGATTAGATAAACTAAGAGACGCCTTTGATTAGTGAGGGCCAAGGCAAATGACATCACAAAAATGATGGGATCCATAAAAATAAAATTTAATTTTGAATTTTTTGAGCTAATTTAAGTCCCCAATGATATTCACTCAATAATCAAGGTTCCTCACCATCACCCGTTGATCCCTACTTTGGAGGATGTAAGCCTACTATGCTTTCTTCTTAGTATAGTTGTTGCACACCAAAAGACACCCCTTTGGTTGGATAGTCCTACCATGTGATTGGTAGACTACCCCTTTGGATTGGTAAATAGTAAGGCCAACCCCTACTGCAATCCATCAAACCGACACATTTGAAAATCCAAAAATTTAAAAATTTGAAACAAATTCAACCCTCCTCCCTCAGTGGAGTCAAACTAAATAGACAAAATAAAATCAATCAACCTCCCCGAGTGGAGTTAAATCAAACAATCAAATCAATCAGCTTCTCCTCAGTGAGATGCAAATCTTCCCATCCCCAGCGGATTTCACAACTTCTTTTCCCTAGTGGATGACTTGAACTTGCTTCCCTAGTGGAGAGTTCTCATTTTCATCCCTAGAACAGCATCAAATCCTAAATCAATTTCTCCCCAGCAAGACTCAAATCAAATCAAACATCTCATCCCCTAGTGGATGACTTGAACCTTTTCCCCTAGTGGAAGGTTCACATACTCAATCCCTAGTGGTTTCCTCCTTTACTCTCTTATTTCTTTGACATGAGTAGAGTCACATTGCACTACAGTCTTGACTCCTTCTACACCATAGGTTGGGAGTAGATCATTTCTGTTAGTGCTTGTGATCGTTTAGTGTTGTTGATCACCTCGGTCAATGCTAATACGTGTGGTATACTTTGTCAGTCCCACCACACCTATTGGACGCTTTTTGTTGACCTCACTTTTGAAGTGAGCTTTCAACTTCTTCATCTTAGACATAGGAGTCCTCTAGACATTAAGAGTTTTTTAGTCTTAAGATACTTCTAGTGATTAGGTTAACACACAACCTAACCCTAGAGACTTAAAAGAGTTAGCCATAGGAAGAGGTTATGCCTTAGGGGTGTTGGGAAAACTTGCCTTCCCTATAGCTTGAACCAAATCCTTCCTTCTTCCAAGTCAAACTCCAAATTCAAATCAACTTCAAATTCAAATCAACCTCAAATCCAAATCAACTTAAAATTTAAATCCACTTCAAATCCAAACCAACTTCAAACTCAAATCAACTTCAAATCCAAGTCAACCTCAAATTCAAATCAATTCCAAATAAAACCTTAAATCAATTCCAACTTAATTGATTTTATCAAATCATAAATCAACTCCAAAACTCAAATCATGAATCAAATCTCAAATGATTGACATCCATGATTAATTCCAAATCCAAAATTTTTCCTAAACCTTTGATTTCATCTTATGAACTTAGCTCATATAAAATACAAATCACTTCAAATTCAAAGATTTTCTCATAACCCATTTATATTCTCATTTATATTCCCAAATATAATTGAAAAATAAATTCAAATGACCAAAACTAAATTTAAAACTTAAATCCAAATCTAATCATAATCCAACCTAAACTCTTTCAAGTCAAATTCATGAACTTAACCAAATCAAACTAAAATTAATTCAAACCTTTGGATTTTCTCTCCAAATAATCAATCCTTCAATAAAAAACCAAATTCAATCATAAAATTTAATCATCAAACCAAAACCAAATTCAAAAACTCAAACCCAAATCAAACCCATATTCATCCTTTGAACTTGAAATTATCAAATGAATCAAAACCCATTTGACTCGACATCACTTGCAATTGGAATTATATTTCAATAATAAGTCCATACATAAGTTCAACCAAACTTGAATCAATCCTTGATCAAGCCAATTGACCAACTTAGGCTCACTTGACCTAAAGTGACCTAAAACACCCTTTTGAGCCAAATTCTAATCCTACCAAAATTGGATTGAACTAAGCCCATCTAAGCCTCACATTATGAGTAACAATCATCATAGGATGATCAATCACTCAAATTGGGTCAAATCAAGTCAAACCTAACCTTTGACCAAGTCAACATTTATCCTAAATTAAACCCAAACAAGCCAAAATCCACCATAGGCCAAATTGATTGAAACCATTGATCAAAACCAATCCATGATCAATGATTGAACTCGACCAAGTCATCATTTGAGCCAAATCTAGCCCAATTGGCCACTTGACCCATGCTTATCCAAGTTGACCTAAAAAGTCAAAAATGTGTCAAATCTTGATCTAAGACAAATTGATTACAACCAATGGGTCGAATTGGTCAACTTGACCCATTTGACCTAAGTGAACTCAAATGAACCAAAACAAAATATAAATCAAATTAAACTAAACCAATGATACAAAATCTCCCAAATGATCATTTGAAATTGACCTAAGGTTTGACCAAATTTAACCAATTGGTCAACTTGACCCAAGTTGACCCATTTTGACCTAAATGGGTCAACTTGAGCCAAATCATATCAAATAAACTCCAAATTCATTGAAAATTTGCACAACACATTTTTGAAACATTTCAAATCTGCCTGAGTCAAAATTAAAGTCAAATAACTATTTTACTCTTGGGTAAAGGGTAACCTATGGCCAAATCCAATGGTAATTTGGTCAAATCCTTTTCATGGCCACTTGACATCCTCCTAATGGACAATTTGGACACCAAGGGAGGTGGTGCACATGACCCAATGGGTTTTAGTTAGCCATGACCCAACCCATGGACAAACTGACCCCTCCAATCAAATTTCTCCACTTGGATCACCTCACACTCATTTTAACCCATGTGCACCTCCACACTCCCACTTCTCTACCAAAATCAAAGCACATAGAGCTCATAACAAGCAAAATAACCTATTCAATTAGGGCTATTTGATCAAAATGGCAAGGCAAGCTTCAACCATTTGATCCAAGTAGGGGAGATATACTTCCCCTCATTTCCACTAAATTCATCTCTCTTGCATTCGATTAAGCTCGGAGGATCAAAGGCAAGCACCACAAGCTTCCTTAAGCATTCCTAAGCTCATTCTATTTCTCTCTTCTTGGTTTTGCTTAAGCCAAAAATAGGGGAGGTAGGATAAATTTCCACTTCACTCAATCCTCAATCAAACTCCAATTGCATTTGTAAACATCATCAGGGTGCTAAATCGAGCTTACCCCAAGCTTTTCCCAAGTCTCCAAGCCATGGTAGAGGGGAGTTCAATCAAAGCTGCAAGCCATTGAAGCAAGCTTTGGTCAGTTGGAAGATCCACTACAAATTGAAGCTTGAAACCTTCAACAGGGCTTCATCTCCACTAGACAAAGCTACCTCAACTGTTGGAAGCACTGGTGATAGCCTTCGGCGAGGTATGGTTCAAAATCGAGCTTAGATTGAATATTGTTTGGTCTTTTGTGAAGGGAATTGTAATCCCATTGAAATTCCACCATTGGATGTTCTTCCCTTTGCTTCTAGATGGTGTGGGTTAAATCATAGCCTTATCTGAACTCAAGTGAACTCGGATTAAGCCATGGAGGATGGACGGTCTCTGTCTCTCATAGAAAAGGCAGGGATGAATCATGGACCATTCATCCCGCATATTTAGGATGGATGGTCCTGATAAAAATAAACTAGATCCTCTGATTTATCCCTTTAAAATTGTGGGTTTGATCACCATCCTCGACATGACAACCTGGGAAAGCAGACGCAACGCCAAGCCAACCGATTTGACAATTCAAATAATGAATCCTGTCATGCCACGTGGAAAGCGTGCAACACGTCAGCAGCCCACGTGGCACCGATGGGATTAGTTATATAATTAGGCTATTTAATTAAGCAATAATCACAAAAACTTCATAAAATCATAACTAAATATATAAAAAATGCAAACTCAACTTCATTTTAAAGATAATTCAAGGAGGAATAATATAAAATTATTTCTAATTGATTTAAATAATAAATTTTCTTTAATTAGAGTTTAATTGAAAACTTGATAACCTTAATTACTTCCTAATCATTTCATTAATTGATTCCAAACTTCTCAGGCATGTTTAGGAGGATGACTTCTGTCTCTCCAAATTTTCTTGGAATTTATTAATGAGTTAATTAGAGAAATTAATTAATGAATCCCTAATCACCCTCTTAATATAATGAAGAGTAATTAAGTATGTGAACAGTGGTTTAATCCATTAATTAAGATAATTGAACATTATTTTGGTAAGTAGGAGGTTTATGGAATAGGTTTGTGGTATTTTCCATAAGTTATTCCCTAAACCCCCTTTCTTCCTTAATCCAAACATAATTAAGGATTAATTCACTAATGACCTACTTAGTTAGCTTAATCAAACTTTCAAAATCAATCTGAACTTAATTAATCACTTGCTAGGTAGATCCTTAGGTGTTCAAAAGCCTAAGGTAAATTTAAAGAAATCATTTCCAACCCATATGTGTGGGAAGGTTATGAAAGTACTTCATTAAACCCTTAAGATTAATTAATCAATAAATGTAAGTCAATTGCATTAGGCCCCTTTCTTTCCTAAGTGCATTACTGATTCAAATTCCATGTGTTTACATATCATATATTGGCTCATAATTGTTAGGTTAATTATGTTAAAGTGGTGTAGGCAAAGGGTAATTAATGCACTTAATTTACACCTTAACCTAAAGAAAACATAAAATCAACTTAATAATTTTGAAAATTAAACTAAATCAATTTACACATGGGGGAAATGGGTTAGGACCAGTAAACATTTTCACATTTCTTAAATGAAATCAAACTCAAAATAAAAAATCCCTTTAAAGAAATTTTGATTCACTTTAAATGATCTTATTTCATAGGATTGTCTTTAGGAATTAATTAAGGTGAATGAAATCATATACTTACATCACTTTATCTTTTTCCAAGCATGTTAAATGTTGTTTGCCATATGAAAATCATGTAGTCATATCTTTTGAAAAGTCCAAATAAATGAAATGTTTTTTTATGTCAAATTGCATGTTTTGGCTAAAGTAAGAATATGAATGACTACTATCACTATTAAATCAAAAATTATTTTCAAAACTTATAAATCAAAGATTATAAATGAAGGTATGCTACTTATAAATACTTATAAGCTTGCATGTGGTTATAGTTTAAAATGAATTATGTGATTTCTTCTCTTTTCTTAATATTTTTGTATATGATTTACAAAGTGTATAGTTCATTTGAAAAGAACATAACACTTGCTTAAATCTATTCATATACACTTCTATGTTATGACTTAAGAAGGATTCCCACATTACACATACAAATTAAACAACCAAAATCAAACAAACAAACATAAATCTTTTGCTTGATTCTTCATAAATTTATTTTCTTTTTGTACATGGAAATGTATTTAAGAAAAGTGGTATATTAGTTTAGACATCCCGGGGTTGTGAGGCTTTAAGTATCCCTAAGAAGGTCTTGTACCTTTTACCCTTGGTGTAGAAAAAAATGGCACCGTACTCACTTATGTCTTTCATACATGTAAATGTGCATTTGATTAATGGGTAAAAGAGTCCCCCTTTTCTACTTAACAAAATCATGCATCATAAAACATGCAAATTTTCCTAAACAACATCTCTTTGCATTCATCATTAAGGTATGCTAAGATTTGCATTTACTTATATAGATATTCTTAGGATTATTTCATATGCATGGTATACATGTTGGAAAGAAATAAATGGTTGTGTATTTTGTGATGGTAATTCACCTTAATTAATCTTAAAATGTCTTTCTTATTGAATAGGTTTATTTAGAGAAAATATAAACTTAGAATTAATTAAAACACATAATAAATCATTCATTAAAAAAATCATTAATGAATCAACCTTAGAAATTACTTAAGGTAGGGTTGAAAGAGAAGTTCTCTTCTCTTTTCCTCTATGTACAACACTTAGTAATTAAATGTAGGCTCATAAAAATATCATGAGAGAGGCACGGACTCACACATAGGAGTCAATCTTTATACTCACTAGAAGAATGATACTCGATATGCGTATTAAAATAATCCTTGGATGATCCTCTACTACTGCTGCAACTGAACTATCATATGAAATATCCGTGATAACCGTCACCATCTCTGCATCCGGTTGTATGGGTGGAGTTGATGAAAGAATGACCATGATGCTCCGGGGTTGCCACTCCTTCCGCACCACTACTGGGGCAAAAGGAAAGTGAGAGCTTGACTACCACGGAGGAGATCCCTTATCCATAGGATCCACCAGGTACATTTTTCCCTAGATGCGGCCTTCATAACCTTAGATGGAATGGATGATGCTGAAACTTACACTGGTGATGGTGGACATGGGTGTGGGGTGGAGACACATGTGAACCGCCTTCTTGTGGTGGTTGGTCCCCGTGAGGAGAATATCGTATGGTCGGCGGTAGCACAGCTGGAAAATCAACCAAAGCGTGCTAACTAACGCAACCTCCGCTCTCTCAATGTGTGATGTATGGGCCTTACGGGCATTCTCGACGGATCTCCTCCCTATGCTACGGGATAACAGATCAAGATTGAATCAAGACTCGACCAGATGCTCCCTAACGTAGCAGAAGGCGTCACGCATACCTCTAGAATTGTGAAATTGTAATAAGTGCACCACAGGAGGAGGTGATGAATGGATCCTCCTGGCATCCTCTTTGTATGATCCTGAGAGAGGATGAAATTGGTTTTTTGTAACCAGTGGTGAAGTGATCATGGGAGACTCATCCATGGCTGACCTAGTTACTGCCTCTAGCTCTCTTGCTATCCGAGTATGGAACCATTTGACCACACGGTTCTTGTTCCTATGCTGGGTGTGAGTAGGACGAGAGGAGTGTGAGCTAGACCCGTACTAGACCCATACTCAAATATGGGGGGGGCAAGCCTTGAAACCGGGGGAGCCTTACCCTCAGAGGGTACAGATGGTAGAGTGTTTGCATGCACCGGGGCAACATGTGAAACTCTAGGATGAACTGTAATTGAAACTAGAACTGTCGGTACTGTAACTATTAAAGTCTGTGGTACATCCACAACTTTCCTCTTCAGTGAGGAGATATCTGAATCAAAAGATAAATCTATCCTGATGACCAGCTTCTGCCCGACCACCTTCTTCCTGCTGATTGTGGTGAGGGGAATGCCCTCACAAGTGATCCTGGCCCCCTCAAATCCATAGACAAAGTTGATCAAGTGGGTATGGTCTTGGTGAAAGAAGTTAGCCTGATCTAAGGCTAGATTCATACTATGGGGAATAGTAAAGACAATTTTTTGGGAACCTGCCATTGCATTGACTGTAGTAAACTAAACGTGAAGCTATAATTTCACTGACTAAAAAGGATCTACAATGAGAAATGAACTTGCATCAGTTTTCTGTTTCCATAGATTTTCAATTTTGAATTTAAAAATTTGAAAATTTGAACCCACATCCAACAACTTGGAAGTGTTATGTGGGGTTCAAATAGATTTGGAAAGATTGATTGAAAGAGGAATTTGAATATGAATCCAAACTTCAACAAATTTAGGTATGTTGAAATATGGATTCAAATTTTTTGATAGGATGCTTCCATAGGTTCATTTATGTTTTGAATTTGAATTTTGACTTTGAGGACCCTTTCCTTCAAACAATTTGGGTATGTTAAAGCAAGGGACAAATGATTTTGTTTTGTTTGAATATTTTGGAATTCTTACTTAATAAATTTAGGTATGCTAAGTGTAAAAGTGATTGTTTCTTTTTTGTGAATCTTGTTTTGTTTTGATTTTGAAAATTTTTGGAATTCTTACTTAGCAAATTTAGGTATGCTAAGTAAAGAATTTAGGTGAGTTTTGATTTTTGAAAATAGGATTCTTAACAAATTTTAGTTTTCTAAGAAAATCCTAAGTGTTTCTTTTTTTTAGAATGTTTTGATTTTGAAAGGGTAGATCCTTAGCAAATTTGGTATAAGGAATCCTAAGTGTTTCATTTTGTTTTTGTTTTTGAAATAATTGAAAGTGGAGATTCAACTTTAGCAAATTTGGTAAAGAGGAAGCCCCACTTGGTTTTGAAATGGAAATTCACATAGCAAATTTGAGTATGCTAAATGAAATTCCAAATGGTGTATTTGAAATTTTGATTTATTTTGGTTTTGAAAAATGGAAACTTCCCCTTAGAAAATTTGGTATGCTAATGGGAGAAGTTCCAAAAGGTGTTTAAAAATTTTGATTTTGATTTGGAGACTTCACTCATTTAAGTAAGGTTCCAAAATGTGTTTTTTATTGATTTTGATTTGGAAACTTTACTTAACAAATTTGGGTATGTTAAGTAAGGTTCCAAATTATGTTTTAATTTTGTTTTTTTTTTTTGGATTTGGAAACTTTACTTAATAAATTTGGGTATGTGTTTGGTTCCAAAATGTGTTTTAAAAAATATGATTTTGATTTTGAATTTGGAAACTTTACTTAGCAAATTTGATTATGCTAAATGAAATTCCAAATGTGTGCTTGAAAATTTCTTTTGAACTTTGGGATTTGAGACTTCACTTAAAAAAATTTGAGTATGTTAAGGGAGGTTCCAAATGTGTTTTGAAAAAAAAATTTTGAGTTATGATTTTTGGTTTTAATGTTTAGAAAAGAGGACCTCCATTCAACAAATTTAAGTATGTAGGTTGGAGATCAATTTATTTTTGAAATGTAAAAATTTTTGTGTGTGATTGTTGCTTTTTGAATGAGAGGAATTCCAACTTAAAACATATGTATATATTTTAAGTGGATTTCCTAAAGATATTTTATTTTTTTTGAATGAAATCTTCATTTAATAAATTTAAGTATATTAAATGAAGGTATTCATGTGTGCATTTTAAAATTTTAATTTTGTTTACAAATGAACTTTCATTCAATAAGTGTGAATATATTGAAATAGAAAGATCATGTGCTTTTTTGAAAAGTTTTATGATTATGATTGTGATTTTTGAAAAAGATGATTGTTTATTTTATTTTGAAAATGAAATCTTCATCAAAGTGAATTTGAAAGAAGATGTACATTTATGCTTTTGGAAAATGTTATTTTAGTTTTATTTTTGAAAATCCCTACATGTAACAATTATAGGAATTGTTAAATGAGGGTGAAAAAATTTTGTGGAAAATATTTTATTAAGTGCATTTTTGAAAAGGTGCTTTATGAAAGGCAAAGTTCTATATGGAAGATTTATTATTTTAGATGAACCTTTCCTTATCATAAAATGATAAGTCTTAAGAGATGTTTCTTTTTATTTTAGATCTTTTCATTTTACCCACTGAAGGAACCCAACGAGGGTTTCAATATAAAGATATTGACTAACTTAAGTCAAGAATGAAATGAGCTAAGTACCAATGGAAAGAAGGATAGTCTTGGATTCATACCAAAGTACAAACCCACTATCGATACTCAAAGACAACGATAATTTACCAAAGATGGAGAGAGGAACCATCCCCAAAAAATCTATTGGTGAAAAATTTCTATAAGGGAGTCCTTCAAATCTGGGAGAAAAGAAAGTGGAACCTTATAAAATTCATCTAAGATGCCATGTAGATCCATATCTTATTCTTGTGATCATGTCAAGGTATAGTGTACTATCTAAAGATAGAAGTCACTACCATTTAATGGAACCACCTCAATAAGGACTCCTAAGGATGATGGGTCGCATGTATAGAGATTCTTCCCCTCTTTACATGGAAAAGTAAAGTAGGGTTTATTTTAAACTAGGTTTTAAGTTCTACAAGCAAGCCCATAGTTAATTACATCCTAAGGGACGGGATCCCTTAGGAAAACTCGATTAAGGTAAATGATTGTTGTCTTTGAAGATTTCAATAGGAAGGAATGAATTGGTTTATGAAAGATCAAATGGGATTGATCAAAAGAGGGAGTTATTATCGAAGCCAAAATGGGAAATAAGTAGGAGATGCTCACAATGCTAGGAAACCTAGCGAACATCTCAAACTATCATATAGTTGGGCTTTACATTTTAAAATTGATTTAGTTTTTTTTGAGTTGTATTTTCATTAGAATTTTAGGACTTAAGATTCCTTAACACAAGATTAAGAAATGCCTAAGAGGTGAGGAATTATGCTTATGGCCCACAAAGGGGAGAAGCAACCTCTAACCTAAATCTAGGGAGCTTCAGAGCGGAAGAACCTAAATCTAAGGTGAGAATGGGTAATTGGTTTGCCTCAAGAGAGGATAAACCACCACATTGGACTTACAACCACCTGGGGTGGCCAACTAACCCTCCTATGATTTTAAATACATGAGGCAAGTCTTTATGCTTATGCAAGATAGCTAGGTTATTATTTAGAAAGAGACCAAGTCCTTAAACTCACCCCTAAAGAGACTAGATCATGTAAAGGGACATGCTTCAAATGACCTAAATCTAATGTGATTCAAATTTCAATTTTATTTTTATTTTTGGACGATCATTTTGACTTAGGATAATAGGTTTTTTATGACTAATGCATGAGAAATTAGATTATTGGCCAAAATTAGCGAGAAGGTAGGAGGTGAGTTTCCACCATGGACCTTAAAGGTCAAGCTGGGTTCTCTGGCAAAGGTGGAAGCCCTCCAATCAAGAGTGAAATAAGATGCATTTGTGCATGATATTATAAAGAAATGCTCATCCAGCTAAGGGGTTGCTAATTCTTTTATCTTGATTTTAATCCTAAGTTTTAGGTGAGGTTATGAGTTGTTTAATTTGAATTTGAATTATTAAGTTGGGTAAAAGATTTATTTTTCCTTAAAGAGCCTAATCCACATCCAAGCCATACATAAAGCAAGAAAGAAACTAGGAAAATCATGCCACTTAATGCAAAAGCTAAACAAATCATCAATCAATTTATAAAGCTAATTGCAAAAAGAATAAATGACCGTTTTGGTCGGGCACCACCGTACAAACTCAAAAATATCAAATGTGGGTAGCTGAGCTCTACCCTTATACAACTCAGATTATAAATGAATCAATTTACAATTTAAGCAAAGGAATTCATTATTATGGGGGTCTTCAAGCTTTATTTCTTTTTTCTTCTTTCTTCTTTCTTCTTTTGGTTCCTCCTTTGATGGTAAGGTAATGCTAAGGCTTCACATGGTGCATAAGATGATCTTATGACCAATGTTCATCCTAATCCCATAAGAAATCATTCCAAAATCCTTTATACAAATTTTACATGAAAAGGAAAAGTAGAAATCTAACTAACACTGCAAAATAAAGGTTAGTTAAGTCACACAACACAAATCCCAAGCATGTATATTGGACTTATCACCCCACACATTGGTGACTAAGTCTACCTGGCATATGGATTATGCTTAGGGGGTATAAAGCACCTATAAGCAAAAGTATTTATATTTTTATTTATGATAGCGCCCCTTAAACATAATCCCCTGCATAAAAGAATAGTTAGACTAAGCACGTCCTACCATTCATTCTATGAGCATACACCCTAACATCCAGCCTAAAACATATATAATAAAATAAAACATAACATCAAATCATGCATCGACCTAACCTAAGGCTAGAAGTGGTGACTTAGGCTAATGTGTGTGCTTTGAAGGCTTGTGTGATATACTTAGCTTTTGGCTTTAGGTTCAAAATTCCTAAGTGTGAAGAACATATTCAACTTAGAGGAGGGTTTCTTTTAAGTTGTTTAAGTATTTTGGGTTATTTTTATTTCATGTTTTAATTTGGTTTAAGTTGATCCTACAATTAATTACTAAGTTATGAAGAGAGGGAAAGAGAAGAGAACTTCTCTCTCCTTCCCTAACCTTAAGTAATTTTATAAAGTAGGTTCACATTTTAATTTCATTTAGGTGAATGTTTTGATTACATATTAATCAATCCTAAGTTTAGATAAACTAAACAAACCTATTCAAAAAAAAGGCATTTTAAGATTAAATAAAATGAATCAAAATTCACATAACACATTACTTCATTTCTTTCCCAACATATATAACATGCATATGGATGGACCCTAAGCATATCTATACATGCAAATGAGTAGTTAACACACTTTATGATGCATGCTAAGTAATCCATTTAAGAAAATTTAGAAGTTGAATATGCATGATTTTTCTTAAGTAGAAAAGGTTTTCTTTATCCAAAATTTCACATATATACATGAAAGTAAGAAAGGCATAAGTGAGTATAGCGCCATTGTTAACTGGAGGTGTAAGGTATAAGACCTACTTAGGGCTACTTAAAGCCTCGCAACCTTGGGGTTGTCCAGACTAATATACCACTTTCCTTAAGTACAAACATGTATATAAAAGAAATGAAATGAAAAAAATGAATATGCAAAAATTGTTTAATAGATTTGGCAATGAATTTATGTAAGTGTAATTAACCCTTCTTAGATGGTAGCATAGGGATGAATAGGATATGAAATTAGAGCATTAGGTCCTTTTCAAATGAACCTTATATCTCACAAAATTTCAATTCAAAACTATGCCAACATAGAAAGAAAGGAAGCCTATACTAAGCATACCTTTATAATATCACATGCAAGCTTATAATTAAGATAATAGAACATTTTCAGATTTGATATTTCATTTATAAGTTTTGAAAATAATTTGGATTTAGTAGTGATAATAGCCACTCATATTTTACTTTAGCCAACACATGCACATTTGACATAAAGTAAACAATTTCATTTTAAAATTTAAAATATGAAATTATGAATGCATGAATCACATGACATAAAACTTAACATGTTGGGAAAGATCCAAAGTAATTAAAGCATGTAAAAAAAACTCACTTTATTTAAATCCTAAAGACATTCTTATGGAATAAGAAAAATTAGAATAAATTAAAGTGAATTTCAAAATGATTTTTGTTTAGTTTGAAGTTTGATTTAATTTTGAAAAGGTGAGATGAGTTTGCTATTCCTAACCCATTCCACATGTGTTTTGTATTTTTTGTTTAATTTTAGATAATTAAATCCATTTTAAGCATTGATTAGGTTAAGGTTTAGCTTAAGTCCTTTACCTACACCACCTTAGAAAATTAACTAAGTAATTATGAGCCAATGAGATGACATAAAACCCACAAGGAAAATTTGAAATGCACCTAATAGTTAGAAGGCCTAATGCAATTTGGCTCACAATTAAAAGTTAATTAAGCGGTTAGCTTAAGTAGTTTTTAAACACCTTTTCACACATGTGAATTGGGTTTTAATTTTCTTAATTAAACTTAGGCTATTAAACACCTAAGCATCTACCCAAGGTAGATTAATTAAGTTCTGAAACTTTTAGAATTTTGAAAATTGATTAAAGGGATAATTAATGAATTAACACTTAATTAAGGGGATTAAGGAAAGAAAAGGGGTTTAGGAATAGCTTAGGGGAAATGCCCCAAAATTATTTCATAAAACTCCTACTCACTGGATCTGACCTTAGTCAAACTTAATCATAGGGTAAATATTAATAACACCTTAATTACCCTTAATTACATGAAAGAGGGTAATTAGGGAATGAAATAAAATTTCCCCAATTGATCCCTCAATAAATCTCAAGAAAATTGGGGAGGCGAGGTCATCCCCAAAATGAACCTAGAAGTTTGAGAATTGATGAACTTAAAGGATAATTAGCTAATTAAGATTCTCAAAGAAACCCAATTTAGAGAAAAGGGTAATTCAAAATATTGAAATCATTTTAAAATATTCTAGATGAAATTATCTTTCCATAGAATTTTTCTTTTATTTTTAAAATTTTTATGAAGAGTTATAAATTTTAGAAGTTCCATGGATTAATTAGAATTAATTATGCATTTAATTAATCCTACTTAATCTACCGCCACGCGGTGGTGGCGGTCGGCTTTACACACGTCGCGCCGTGAGGGTGTGACTTAAACATCACATCCCAAATTGTGACGGTGGTGCATGCGCTAATATCCTTGACCATCCGATCAAAGATCGGATGGCTAAGGATCCACCCACGATTTATAAAGGCTAAATGTTTTACTAAACATGCTAAATAATCTCAACCGTCCATCTAAAATGCGCAGATGGATGGTTGAGATGAGCCAAGTTCTTCTATGAGGATCAATGGAGACCGTCCATGATCTAAGAGTAGATCCAAGCCCGATCAAGCATGGAATCATACAAAAATCAACCCACACCATCTAAGCACAAATACAAACCCATCCAATGGTGGATTTCTCATACCATGAATATTTTGTTCATAATGGACCAACACCTATCAAGCTAAGTGGTCAAAAAATTCCATACCTCACTGGCACTCAAGATTGATGAGGTAGCTTCGTTTGGTGGAGACGAAGCCTTGTTGAAATTCCTAGGCCTTGGGGTTGAGTGGATCAATTGGTAGACCAACCAAATTCACTTGAGCTTTGGCTTTGATTGAATTGATCCTCTCCTTACTATGGGAACTCAATGGAGCTTGAGTGAGCTCGATTGGTCTTTAGATGAAGAGTGAAGGAATTTGGAGAAAATCAAGTGTAGAGGAAGTTCAAAGGATTGAACTCCTTATTTTGCATTAAAATGAGAAAAGGAATTCAAATCCTATTTAAGAAGCTTGGAATGCTCCAGGTGGTTGCCTGGGTTCCTAGCTTCAATCGACAATGAGTGACTTGAAATCTCATTGAATTAGGGAGTATATCTCCCTATGGAACGAAACCAAACCATTATTTTCTATTTTGATCCAATTGCTGAGATTGGAGAATTTGTTTTGATGGTTTTGAGTGTGCACTGTCGTTGATCGCAGGGATTTCCAACTTCCCATGTGCTGAATTTTATTTAGTAGGAATTTGAAACTCAATTTCTACCATGTGGTGTTTGGTCTATGGCCAAATGGGAACCAAACCCATTGGGTTAGGTGCACCACTCATCACTAAGTCCCCTTGATTTTTTAGGAAAGCCTCAAGTGATTGTGAAGAGGGTATGACCAAAATACCCATGGGCTAAAGGGTCAAGTTGGCCTATTTGGTGCCTTTGGTTTGATTCAATTTGGTATAGATTTGATTTTGGCTCGTATGACTTCATTTAGGTCAAAAGGGTCAAGTTGGCCTATTTGTCCCATTTGACCTATTTGAGGTAGGTCAAGGGTAGGTTTAGGTTAGGTTAGTCATATGGAGTGGATTGTATCCAATCAATTTTGTTAAGTTCAATTTTGGCTCAACATGACCCCTTTAGGTCATGTTGGGTCTAAGGTCAAGGCTAAGTCTAGTTGTCCAATTGAAGCTTTGGTCAAGTTCCACAAGTGATTTGGGATGGACTTGACCCATTGGTTTCAATCAATTTGGCTTAGATCAAGTTTTGACACATTTTGACCCTTTAGGTCAAAATGGGTCAACTTGGGTCAAGTGGGCCAATTGCTAGTTAGGCTCAAATGTTGGCTTGGTCAAGTTCAAACATAAGTCATGAGTGAACTTAGATCAATGGTTTCCCAATTTGGCCTATGGAATTTTGGCTATAAGGTTTCATTTTGGTTAAGGTTGACTTGTTCAACCCTTAGTTTGACTTGGTTTGACCTAATTTGATTGATTGATCATCCCATGATGATTGTTGATCATGATGAGAGGCAAATATGAGTTTGGTTCAATCCAATTTGGTTAGGATCAAAAGTTGGCTCATAAGGGTACTTTAGGTCACTTTGGGTCAAGTGAGCCTAAGTGGTTCAAATAGCTTGGTCGAAGCTTGATTTGAGGTTGATTGATCTTGTAGATGGACTTATGATTGAAATATAAATCCATTTATAAGTGGTTTGAAGTAAAATGGGTTTTGATTCATTTGACAATTTCATATTCAAAGGAAGAATAAGAGGGTCTTGGGTTTGATTTTTGATTTGGGTTTTGTTTGATTGAGGTTTGGATTTATATATGAGCTCATGATTGTAGGATTGATTGAACCATGAGAGAAAATCAAGAATTTGGCTTGATTTGAAGATGATTTGACTAAGTTCAAGATTTTGACTTGAAAGGCTTAGATTTGATTTTGAGTTGATTTGAGTTTGATTTTTGGAGTTGATTTTGATTGTTTGAATTTATATCTCATTTATATATGTGAATAAAAATGAGAATATAAACTGATCATGAGAAAATTTTAAAAATTTGAAAGAGTTTAATCATGATTTGGGTTAAATAAAAAGGAATTTAAAGGATTTAAGAGAATTTTAATTTGAAATTTAATTTTTTGACTTGGATTTGATTGATTTATATTTATATTTCATTTTATATGAGAATATAAATGAGAATACAAATAAGTTTTGAGAAAATTCAGTTTGAATAGGTTTGATCAAAGTTTAGGTTAAATCCATTAATGGAAAAAGAGATTTAAGAGAATTTTGAGGATTTTAAATTTGGAATTTAATTTTTTTCCTTTGATTGATTTATATTTATATTTCATTTATATATGTGAATATAAATGAGAATATAAATAAGTTTTGGGAAAATCTCATGAGTTTGAATTGATTTGATCAAGGTTTAGGATTGATTTTGGCTAATTCTTTTAATGGAAAATTAAAGGGACTTAAGAAATTTTCATGAATTGATTTGGGATTTTGAATTTGATTTGATGATTTGAATTTATATTTCATTTATATATGGGAATATAAACATGAATCATGATTTTGGCTAAGTCCTTAAGAAAGGGTTAAGGACTTAGAAATCAACTTAGGAATTTTGATGGATTTTGATCATGGTTTTCAATCATAGAATTGAATCATGGATTTCAATCATGGAATTGATTTGAATTAGGAGAAAATCAAATAGAATTGATTTGGAGTTTGACTTGAAGGAGGGAAAGTGAGGAAAAGGTTTAATAAGGGTAGATTTTAACATCAAGGCATAATACATGGCTTCAAGTCTTCTAGGGCTAAAGGAGTGTCCACTAATCACTAGGTGTGACTTAAGACTAAGGAGTAAAGTCTAAGAGAATCTAAGATGAGGTGTTGGAGAGCTCATTATAAAAAATGAGGTAAAAAGGCGAATAGGTGTGGTGTGACAAGAATTAGAGGTTGACCAAAATGATCAACAACACCACAAGACCACAAGCACTAACACAAATAATCTATTCTTAACCCAAAGAAAAGAAAGGATCCAGAACATAGTGTAATGTGGCTCTACTTATGTCCGAGACATAAGAGAGAGGGAAGAAATCTACTAAGGGATAGAGTGTGAACCTTCCACTAGGGAAGCAGATTCAAGTCATCTATAAAGAGATGGTTTGAGGATTTGAATCTTACAGGAGAGAGATCTTCAGAGAGGGTTGAGTTTATTTTAATTTTTGTTAGGTTTGAATTTTTAGGATGAACCTTATTAGTTTGAAATGGGTTGTACTGAATAGGAGCCATGGAGGCTAAGACTTAATTGAGATTTACCAAACAAAAGGGGTAGTCTACTAAGCACATAGTAGGACTAACTAGCCAAAGGGGTGCCTTTTGGTATGCTATGTACTAGAAGAAAGAGTAGAGTTACATTCCAAGTGGATCGTATGTGGCAAGATAACATATTGAAAACACAACCTAGAGCTGACTATTGAGTGAATGTCACTGGGGGACTTAGATCAGCTCAAAGATAGTCAAGATTGATTTCATTTTCTTAGTTTTGTTTGTTTTGATTATGATGGATCCCTAGGTTTGATGAATGACCCAGTGGGGCTAATGAAGCTAACCACCAAATTTACTAATTCAAAGGGAGTAGTCTACCAATCACAAGATAGGACTATCCATCCAAGGAGAAATACCTTTTAGTATACAATGGTCAAGTTTTAAGAAGAAAGCATGGGGATTCATATCTTCTAGAAATAAGGGACCATTGGGGTGATCGAGGCAAATATATCAAACCCGACCTAGGGCTAACTATTGAGTGAATTCCACTGGGGACTTAAATGAGCTCAAGAATAATCAAGAATTAATTTCATTTTAAATTTGTTTATTTTGATGGATTCTATTATGGATTAAGATTAGAAGGAGGTTATAGAATTAGACCTATCTCAGAACCAAAGGGAGTAGCTTCCTGTCGATGGGAAAACTATCCAACCAAAGGAGTGCCTAGTTTGCAATGATCAATTGAAGGGAAGAAAGCTCGGACTCACATCTTCCAAAAAAAGATCACTAGGGTGATTTGCTTTATGAAACAAATCAACCCACCCAAGGTCGCCTTGGTCTTAATCATGCTAAAAAAATGCATCATAGTCTTACATCTTTCAAAGAAATGACCGGTAACCCGCTTGTGGAAAAATAGATTGAATCGACTTGGGTGATTGAGAATCGACGGGATTTATCTCAACTCAGGTAGTCAAGCAATTCCTATAAGGAGTTCTCCTGACACTGCTCTAAAGATAGGATGCCTACTTAGGAAAAGGGGCCATTTAGGGGCTCGAATTCTTAATCCATAAGAGAATTAATTATTATTTATTTATTTTAGTTTATTTATAGTGGACCATGTTATTTTGTGAGGGATCATAGTGAGAAGGAGCTTATATCAGCCTAGACCTATCTCAGATTTACTGAACCAAGGAAAAATCTGCATCCGCTGAACAAATTTTCCAACCACAAGGGTGGCTACTAGGAAAGGGGAACTATCCAATCCAAAAGTAACTCGAGTAGTGTCTAAATGGGATCAAAAAAGACTTGATCCAAATAGAGTGCCCACAGGGGATGGTAAGGCTTAATCCAACACTTGGAGAGAATGACATGGCATAAATCTAATAGGTATTTGGTGTCCAACTCAAGGAGAAAGCATGGGACTCATTCAAGAGTGGTGTACTCACGTGAGTCGCCGATAGCAACATCAACCAACCTAAGGTTGGTCAGTTTGCAACAATCAGCCTAGAAAGGAAGCTCAGGGACTCACATCCTCCTATAGTAGAACTAATTACTATGATAATCTTCTTGACAAAAGTACCTAACTGGGCTATGAGAGAATGCCACCGGGGACTTATACTCACAAAGTAGTCAAAAGGAAAGGAGCCTTTGGGGACTTATCCTAACCTCAAATATACTAATATAGTTAGATGATGGCTAGTTCAAGAAGAAAGAATGAGGACTCACATCTTAAACAAAGTCAACATGAGGTTTTACCTAAAGGAAGCCCATACCAAACAAGGTTGATTGGTAATGATCAAGTTAGGAAGAAAGTGGGGACTCACATCTTAACAAATGACCAATTGACATATTAGCAGGTAGCATGTAGACCCAACCTAATGAAAGTGAGTGGGGGCTTGTTCCCACATCAAGTAGCTCGAGAAAAAAGCTTTGTGCTTGTTGTTGTGTATGTGTTAAAGGAATAGGACACCTCTGGGGGACTCTTACACCTACCTTAAAACACATTAGGAAATTATGAAATGATGCCACAGGTGGCAACAAAATTCCCACTAAGGATGCTACTGGTTCACACCTATCTTTATGCTAATGAAAATAGGATGCCTCTCAAGTTCTCTTACACCTATTCTACTAACATTGGGAGATTTGTGTTTGTGTGTGAAAAAGAGATAGGATGCCACTGGGGGACTCTTACACCTACCCTAAACACATCACGGTGAATTCACAAGACAAGCAAATAACACTTTGAAAGATGAGAAGATTTGATGAATGGAATCAGATTTTGTTCTTTTTATTACTGATTTATTTTCAAATAAGTTTTGTTTCATGGGTAATATTTTTTTAGATAAAGCCCATTAATTGGAAGCATCGGTGTTCCCTTTATAATCAATAAGATAAGATCCTCCTAGGCCCTTCTCTATGACAGGGGCCTTCCCAAGTGGGTTCAAACTTGCCTCCCATCTTTGACAAGCATTGGTCTCTGGACTAACAAAGTTCTCCTTTGAAAAAGACCTAGCGACACCATCTTTATGAGCTTGAATTATTTTGGCCTTGCATAACTTGAGGTTCTAGAATGCACGTAGGCGGCTCTCCTCCAAACCTTTGACCTCTTCTAATCACAACTTTGTATTATACTATGTAGTGATCGTGTTATCCAATGCTATCCTTAGTGATAGAAGTTGAACTTCTAAAGGAAGAACGACTTTGGACCCATACACTAAAGAAAATGTGTAGATGAGTTAGTGGATGTGGGTAGCCCACAAGGCTTCAACCAACTACTGTTCCACTATCATTTGTTATCAAGAGTCTTCAATCTGATGAGAGTTTTGTTGAATGCTTCTAGCCAGCTCAGTGGATGGTGGAGTATCTCCAATCTATCCCACATCTTTTAGCAAAGCTATTGATCTTCATGCTTTTGAATGCAGTACCATTATTGGATAAAATTTGTCGAGGCACCCTGAACCTATATATGATATGGTTCTAAAAAAGTGAAGCACATGGTGAGTTGTGACCTCTCTGAGTGGGATGGATTTTTCTCACTTGGAAAAGTAATCGGTAGCAGCTAAGATGAACTGATGCCCTTTGGAAGAAGGAGGATCGATCAGACCCACATTGTCAGTACCCCAATACTCAAATGACCATGAAGCTAAATTAGGGTGTAGAATGTTGGGTGGTTGGAGGACCAGGACCATGCACTGGACCGATGGAATCTCCTAGCTACATCATGCAATGGCTCATAAGATCCAAGTCTTTTGATCTGACTTCATCTGGACGACCTCCACATTCAATGCGCCATGATGCATGGGCTTCATGTTTGTCTAAACAAAACACATTTGGTCAAAGGACCGTGAGATGGTGTGTCATCAAGAGAAGAGAGAGATTTCTCTATTTCACTTGATGGGCTTGAGATTTCTCTTGAGGTAGTTTGCCAGTGTTCAAGTAATCTATGAACGGTTGCCTCTAATCCAGTTCCTTATACATTTTGGCAACGGTAACCTCCCCTTCAAGAGAAAATCTCTTGATGAGTTCAAAATAAATAAGGATAAGACTTATCTATTTTGAACCATTATTGAAATGGACTCATCTTCTAGACATGCTAACTCTTTGGCAAGTTAGGCCAAGACATCTGCTATTGCATTCTCTGCTTGTGGAACCTTATAGTGACTTCAGGAATCTGGGCCAACAACTTCATGGTATACTTGTACTAATAACGAAGCTTGAGCTTGAGGACCTGGTACGACCCGATAATCTGGTTGATAACCAACTGAGAATCTCCAAAGATGTTGATACTCTTGACACTGATAGTGATGGCTAACTCCAAACTGATAATCAAAGCTTTATACTCAGCTTTGTTGTTGGTGCATGGGTTGGAAAGATAGCATGAGAATCTCATCACAGTAGTTAGAAGAACAATTCCCTTTCCTAGAATTGATCGTGATGCTTCACCTTTAAGAAAAAAAGCATCATCATCAAAATACATCTCCCATTGGTTGTTGGCCTCCCTAAGTTCATGATTTGTTCATTGAGATCAACACTGCAGGAATTAGTGAAGTGCTAAGAAGTGCTTATCGCACGGAGAGTACGTGATATTAAACCCAGAGTATCATGGTCCAATGAGCCAAACATCTGAAAGGTTTCAAGGAGATACTACGATTGGTTCTGATTGTTCACCTTATGAGAAAGCATATAGTGTAGAACTTCAGATGCATGATCAAAGTTGGTAATAACAGATAGTCTGCCGAGATCGATGATGATGAGGTAGTAGAGTGTGCTATCCTTCCTTCATCATTTTTGGGCCAATATAGAAAATCCATCAAAGAGATGATCTTGCTGGATAGCTCTTGAACTAGCTGGCCACCAAGTACTCTTTGATGTCTTTGAATGGGACATCATCCACTTGAACTTTGAGTCATTTTTGATAAGTGCTAAGAATGGTTTGCATCTCCTTAATAAGTTTGAGATAAAGCATCTTAGATATGCCAGCCATCCTTGAAAGGATGAAGAGTTAAACTCAGAGGTGGTAATTTCTAAGATAGCTTTGATCTTTAGGATCTATTCTATTCTAACAACAAACCCAAGAAATTTTTCTGACTTAATGCACACTTCATGGGATTCATCTTGAGGTTATATTATCTTAACCGTTAAAAAACTACTCGCAAGTCAAAGAGGTGGTCTACTTTTTTCTATCTTCTAGATCATCAACGTAAAACTCAACCTATGAAGATTTGATCAACAAGGGAGTACATTTTTAATGAAGGAATGATCTATAGAAGATTCTAATTCTGGGGATGTTTCTTTCATCTTCTAAGGATCTTAATTTGTAATCCATGAGAAAACCGCATGAGATGAGGCAATATCCACCATTAATTCAGTATAGGAAGAGAAACTCATCCTAGGGCATGCCTTTTTAAGTCAAAATTGATGTAAATGTGAATTTGGCCATTCTTCTTAAGTGGGATGATAATAACAACTTAGGATATTTTTCTTCACATGAAACCAAAGATCATTAGTTTCTTGACTTCAAAATGACTTGCATTTCTCGCATGCATTTAGAGCTTTTAATAGGGGTAACATTAGTATTCATTGCTATTTAGACAAAGTTAGGATAATGGGCATTTCTTCATAACTCCATGCAAAGTAGTCTTTAAACTTGAATAGCTTAACTAAGTCATTTTTTCATTCAAAGAACAAACCATGTATGTCAGACAAGGGTTTTCTTCTATGCTAAGATTGATTTTTGAGATGTAAGTGAGGTAAGAGCTAAGGTTCTCAATTGCTGCCAAATAGTTTCACATAAACCAAATTTGAATACTTTGCTTTCCTTGGAGGCCTAGTCTTTATCTCTGGCTGGATCAAAAGTCACCTCCAATGGAACCTACTGAGAGGGGTTGGTTGGTATACTAATCACATTAGACTTATCCTCTGAGCTAGATTCTAAGTCTATGTGAATAGTAGGGGTACTCCTATGAACTAGAACATGACCTCTATCAAGGCCAACTAGTCTTCCACCTGAACTCTATTTTTCTACTGGTGGAGGTTGAGCCATCCTACCCACATATCCATAAGATGGAATGAACTGTGGGTGGAATGTGATATGCGAATCCACTTCTTCTTCAATTCCCCTTTCTTGCTCACTTGGACTTTTCTTCTTCTTTTCATTTTCTTTTATCTTTTCTTTTGTTTCATTTTCTTTTGCTTTTGCATTTGCATTTGAATTTTGTCCAAGTTCATAAGAAAGGGTGTTTTGAGGAAGATAATATGTCGCATCCTCATAGATCTCAACCTCTCTAACTAAAAATGGCTTTTCATCCCGGACACATACTCAATTCCATTTTTGAACTTGATGCAAAGGAGGATGGAACGATCTTGTTCTGATGTATGTACCAAGAAAAGCAAAAAGTATTCAAATCAATGAAAAACTTAGCTTCAGTCTCACGATCTCCAATGGTAACACTATAAAACCTAAAGCCCGCTCACCTTGATCATTGAATCCTCTCAACATCATCCTATCTTTGAGACTAGAGATGTTGATCTTCAAATAGGCAAGGGTCTTTAGACTCATAATGTTCAGATGCACAATCCATGAGAACCTGACATCTAACCTATCCATGTCAGTAATGTAGGGGATGGTTGTGCTCCAAGTCCCCTAGTAGAAGGTCTTCATCTGAAGGTGATCCCTTGGGCTTCTTTTGCATAATGTGCTTCCTCACCTATAGTCGCTGAGCTAGCATATTTCGTGATCAAGGAGATTTGAATAGTGATTCCCCTCATCTCTTAGATAAGATAAGGGCATCATATATGCTTAGCTTAGATGACAACTTTCTTTGATGAGAAAAGGATTGTAGTCCACCTGGTCTTTCACAAGCATATCCAAGGTGGAGCATCCTGGAAGGGCTTCTCGATCTTCTCAATGACTTGTTTCATCTAGAGTGTTGCCCTAAGAGGTAGAACCTTGCCACTATGGAGGTTGACTTCGGTAATCTCTTGAGGCAAGGTGGTGGCAAGTTTTACCTCCACTTCAGGCTCAACTATAACTTCTCTTATGGGACTCTCATAATCAAATGATTCCAAGTCTATCTCAAGCGGTGAACCCATAGTATTTAGAGTTGGAAAGTCCAACTCTGAATCAGAAAGTGGAAGATCAGAATTGTTATAGTTAATTAGACTTGAAGAGTTATCGTTAAGAATAGAAGAAGATAACTCATCAGAAGAGACACAAATGTAATTCAAATCAATTTTATTCTTCAATTTCTTGAAAGTATTTGGAGGTACAAAGTAGAAGTCAAGTAGAGTGAGTGGAGAAAGGGATATGATGTCCTTATCCACAAGAGTTCTACTAGTAGAAGAAATAAAAGAGCTAGCTGAAATGGAAGAAGTCACCGGTGTGGAAGCTATAATTGAAGGCTGGAGTCTAGATACGATTGGTGGCTGTGTTAAGGGGATATCACGGGCTGAAACATGCTGCTACTACTACTGCTGTTGAGCTCCCACTTTCCTAGAGTTAGTACTCACAACTTGCAAACCTTCCTTATTGTTGGAGGTTTGAGCTAACTTAGGAAACTGTAAGGAAAGCTTCTTGATCTTCTAAATTATTTTCTTAGAGGTTTTAGACAAAGAAATGTCCCAACCTTCTTTGGTTTTGGTAGGATCACTTGTATCCCGAAGGATTACCCTAATGGAACTGGAAGGTTGTTCCATAAGGTATTTTTTGGGATAACGATAGCACCGATCTTGAAACTGTGTTCAAGCTAGTCCTTGAATGTGAAGCAATTCTGCAAAATATGGCTTAGCATACGGTGGTAAGGGAAAAAGTTTTGATCATGACTTTTGCCAACTTCCTTCAGTCTCCTTGGCTCGGGTAGCTAAAAATTAGGTTCTTTAAGAGACTCTTAAAGATTTTCCTGATTGCCTCCCTCTCTCAAATGTCTTTATGGTGAAACCCTTAAGCATGAAGGAGACCAGGCCATGGATATTCTTCAAGAGAATCTCAATGGAATTCTATTCAGACAGTTGTGGTTCACACTTCATATTCAGGTTGCGCCATCAGAGAATAAAATCAACAAGTGACTCAAAGTGTCTTGGGCTACAATGAGATAACCTAGAACTTTTCGAGCTCCAAAGAAATCTCTTGATGAAAAGTTGCTCTAACTCAACAAATATTTTAACTGAATCATTGGGCAATTCAGCATACCAATCAAAAGTGATACCCTCTAGAATACTGACAAAGAGTCTAAAGAGTAAACTATCGCTGCCACCTGCATTGCAATAATTGGCCCTGAAGTGAGCTATATGCTACCTCAGATTCCCACTGCCATCGACGCTCTTGAAGGAAGGAGGCATGAAACCCTTGGGATATTGGATAGCATCGAATTCCTCTAGGTAGGGTCTAGCCTTTGGAATCGATGATCCTCCCCAGGCTTGAGCCAAAGCTTCCTTCACCTACTGCTCAAACATGGAATTCATATCTTTTTCATGTATGGAGGTACTTTCCACTACCTTTTTAAATAGACTAGTGCTACCTTGCTCAACAGGAGCTAGAGTATTAACTAGATCTAAGACATGCACTAGCTCAGGCTGACTGACATCGACTGTATTAGGATGAACTGGAGGGGCTTATTTCTGAAGCACTGACACTGCTACAAACAAGTCCTGCAACTGCTATGCCATCCTATCAATCTGTTTATTTTTCTGCCTTAACTGCTGGAGGTTATGGGCTGATTTTGTGATGTCTCCTTGATCAACCTCATCACCTTCCATGACCTGTTGGTCCCTAAGAAGAGAACCTCTAGTATCGACCATGCATACTCTGAATCCCCATCAAGTTCATTGGGACCAAAGTCGACTTTTCTTCATCGTAATTCATGTACTAAGATCTCCTTTTTCTCCATAAAATATTATGCAACTATCTCATCTAAGGATCAATCTAGCTCAATAGGTACAAATAGTTTGGGCTGACTGGTGTGATCGCTATCATGCACTGAGAGGGGCCGGACCTCACCTGTAGCTAGGGAGTCAATCCTGTGTGGACTATACTCACTAGAAGAATGATACTCCTGACTGATACTGGCTGTATTAAAGGTAATAATTCTAGGATGATCCTCTACTACTGCTACAACTGAACTGTCATTTGGAATATCTATGATAACTATCACCATCTCCACTTTCGGCTGTATGGGTGGAGTTGGTGAAGGAATGACCATGATGCTCTGGGGTCGCCACTCCTTCCGCACCACTATTGGGGTAGAGGGTCAAGCAGGAGAGCTCAACCCTACCATAATGGGTGGTGTAGGAGTAGGATCCCTTGGCCATAGCTGAATCACCAACGGGGTGCATTTTTCCCGCCTTCATGGCCTGGGAATGGAATGGACAAACTTGCACCGTGATGGTGGACGGGTAGAGTGGGGTGGTGACACCATTGACTCTTGTATAGGAACGCCTCTCCTATGGTTGGTCCTCATGAGGAGAATACTATCGATGGTCCGTAGTGCGAAGCCGGAAAATCAACCAAAGCAAAGTCGACTAACTACCAACCTTCGCCGCTCTACTAGTAATGTGTGATGTATGGACCTCACGGGCCATCACCTGATGGATCTACCTCCCTCTACTACAGGGGATACCAGATAGAAGATTGAACTGGGTACCGAACTAGTTCACCTACCTGTAGAATAGAAGGCGTGAGACCTCCTACTCCTAGAAACTGCTTGTTGTAAGTGTACCACTAGAGGAGGCAATGAACGGATCCTCCTGACATCCTCTTTGTATGATCTTAAGAGAGGATGAAGCTAGTTTTCTATAGCCAGTGGTGAAGTGATCATGGGAGACTCATCCATGGCTGACCTAGTTACTGCCTCTAACTCTCTAGCTATTTGAGTATGGAACCGTTTGACCATACAGTTCTTGTTCCTATGCTGTGTGCGAGTAGGTTGAGAGGAGTGTGAGCTAGACCCATACTCAAATGTGGGGGAGGAAAGCCCTGAAACTAAGGGAACCTTACCCTTGGAGGGTACAGATGCTAGGGTGCTACCACGCACCGGGGCAACATGTGCAACTCTAGGGTGTACTACAACTAGAACTGAAGCCGACTGTAACCATTGAAGTTTGTGGTGTGCCTTTCCTCTCTTGAAGAGATGTCTAAATCATAAGGTAACCCACGATGACCACCGCCACCACCTTCTTTCTGCTGATTGTGGTGAGGGGAATGCCCTCATAAGTGATCTTGGCCCCTCAAATCCATGGCCAAAGTGGATCAAGTGGGTATGGTCTGGGCGAGGGAAGTCAGCCTGATCTAAGGCTAGATCCATACTATGGGGAAAGTAAAGACAAATTTTGGGAACCTGCCATTGCACTAATTGCAGTAAACTAAAACTAGAACAATACTTGCACTGACTGAAAAGGATCTACAATGAGAAATGAACTTGCATCAATTTTCTATCTCCATATATTTTGAGTTTTGAATTTTGAAAATTTGAACTAACATCCAACAACTTGGAAGTGTTAAGTGGGGTTCAAATATATTTGGAAAGATTGATTGAAAGAGGAATTTGAATATGAATCCAAACTTCAACAAATTTAGGTATGTTGAAATATGGATTCACAATTTTTGATAGGATGCTTCCATAAGTTCCTTTATGTTTTGAATTTGAATTCTGACTTTGAGGACCCCTTCCTTCAAAAAATTTGGGTATGTTAAAGAAAGGGTCTAATGATTTTGTTTTGTTTGAATATTTTGGAATTCTTACTTGGCAAATTTAGGCATGCTAAGTAAACTAAAAGTGATTGTTTCTTTTTGTGAATCTTGTTTTGTTTTGATTTTGACTTTTTTTGAAATTCTTACTTAGAAAATTTAGGTATGCTAAGTAAAGAATCCAAGTGTGTTTTGATTTTTGAAAATAAGATTCTTAGCAAATTTAAGTATGCTAATAAAATCCTAAGTGTTTCATTTGTTTGGAATGTTTTGATTTTTGAAAAGGGTAGGATCCTTAGAAATTTTGATATGTTAAAGAGAATCCTAAGTATTTTATTATTATTATTTTTTTTGAATGATTGAAAGTGGAGATTCAACTTTAGCAAATTTGGTATGCTAAAGAAGAAGTCCCACTTGGTTTTGTGAAATGAAAATTTCACTTAGCAAATTTGAGTATGCTAAATGAAATTCCAAATGCTGTATTTAAAATTTTGATTTATTTTAGTTTTGAAAAATGGAAACTTCTCCTTAGAAAATTTAGTATGCTAAGGGGAGAAGTTCCAAAAGGTGTTTAAAAATTTTGATTTTTGGATTTGGAGACTTCACTTAACAAATTTGGGTATGTTAAGTAAGGTTCCAAAATGTGTTTTGATTTTATTTTGTTTTTTGAATTTTGGATGGAAACTTTACTTAACAAATTTGGGTATGCTAAGTAAGGTTCCAAAATGTGTTTTGAATTTTCTTTTTTTTTTTTGAATTTTGGATTTGGAAACTTTACTTAACAAATTTGGGTATGTTAAGTGAGATTCCAAAATGTGTTTTAAAATATGATTGTTGATTTTTATTTTGAATTTAGAAACTTTACTTAGCAAATTTGATTATGCTAAATAAAATTCCAAATGTGTGCTTGAAATTTTTTTTTGAACTTTGGGATTTAGAGACTTCGCTTAAAAAAATTGAGTATGTTAAGGGATGTTCCAAATGTGTTTTGAAAAAAAAAATTTGAGTTATGATTGTTGGTTTTAATGTTTTGAAAAGAGGACCTCCATTCAACAAATTTAAGTATGTAGGATGGAGATCAATTTATTTTTGAAATTTAAAAATTTTGTGTGTGTGATTGTTGCTTTTTGAAAGAGAGGAATTCCAACTTAAAATATATGTGAGATATGTTTAAGTGGGATTTCCTAAAAGATATTTTATTTTTAGTTGGGAATGAAATCTTCATTTAATAAATTTAAGTATATTAAATGAAGGTATTCATGTGTGCTTTTTAAAAATTTTAATTTTGTTTACAAATGAAATTTTCATTCAATAAGTGTGAATATATTGAAATAGAAAGATCCATGGGTGCTTTTTGAAAGGTTTTATGATTATGATTGTGATTTTTAAAAAAGAAGATTATTTATTTTATTTTGAAAATGAAATCTTCATCAAAGTGAATTTGAAAGAAGATGTACATTTATGCTTTTGGAAAATGTTATTTAATTTTATTTTTGAAAATCCCTACATGTAACAATTATAGGAATTGTTAAATGAGGGTGAAGAAATTTTGTGGAAAATATTTTATTAAGTGCTTTTTTTGAAAAGGTGCTTTTGAAAAAGAAAAGTTTTTTATGGAAGATTTATAATTTTTAGGATGAACCTTTCCTTATCATAAAAATGATGTGGATGAAGTCCTTAAGAGATGTTTCTTCTTTTTTTAGATCTTTTCATTTTATCCATTGGGGGAATCTAATAGGGGTTTTAAGACCAACAAGGAATGCAGTCCTAAAACCTAAAGATGTTGGCTAACTTAACTCAAGAATGAAATGAGCTAAGTACCAACGGAAAGAAGGATAGCCTTGAATTCATACTAAAGTACAAACCCACTATCGATACTCAAACACAGTGATCATTTACCAAAGATGAAGAGAGGAACCATCCGGAGTCGAAAAATCTATGGTGAAAAATTTCTATAAGGGAGTCACTTTTCAAATCTGCAGGGAGAAAAGAAAGAGGAACCCTTACAAAAATTCATCTTGGTAAGACGGCACACAGATCTATAGATGTATTTATTCAGGTGATTGGATACGTCATCAAGGTATATTGTACTATCTCAAAAGATAGAAGTCACTACCCTTTAACTGAACCAATCACCTCAATAAGGACTCCTAAGGATGATGGGTTTTCATATGTACCAGAGAATCATCCCCTACTTTACATGAAAAAATAAGGTAGGGTTTATTTTAAATTGGGTTCGTTAAGTTCCCTACGGGGGCAACCCCCATAGTTAATTATATCCTAAGGGATGGGATCCCTTAGGAAAACTCTCGATTAAAGTAAATGATCATTGCCTTTGAATATTTCAATAGGTAAGGACTATCAATCGATTGGTTTGTATTTGAAGATCAAATGGGATTAATCAAAAGAGGGAGTTATTATCAAAGCCAAAATGGGAAAAAAGTAGGAGATACTCACGATGCTAGGAAACCTAGCGAGCATCTCAAACTATCCTATTGTTGGGCTTTACATTTTAGAAATTGATTTAGTTAGTTTGAGTTGTATTTGCATTAGAATTTTAGCACTTAAGATTACTTAACACAAGATTAAGGAAATTCCTAAGAGGTGAAAAATTATGCTTATGGCCCACAAAGGGGAGAAGCAACCTCAAAACTTAAATCTAGTGAGCTTCGGTGAGAGCTAGAAGGACAACCTAAATCTAAGATGAGAATGGATAATTGGTTTGCCTCCACAAGAGAGGACAAACCACCCGACAGCTTGGACTTACAACCGCCTGGGGGTGGCCGCCAGCAAACTCCTCCTACAATTTTAAATACATGTAGGCAAGTCTTTATGGTTATGCAAGATAGCTGGGTTGTTATTATTTAGAAAGAGACCAAGTCCTTAAACTCACTCCCTAAAGAGGCTAGATCATGTAAAGGGACATGCTTCAAATGACCTAAATCTAATGCGATTCAAATTTCATTTTATTTTATTTTTGGACAATCATTTTGACTCAGGCTAATAGGATTTTCATGACTAATGCATGAGAAATCAAATTATTGGCCAAAATCAGCGAGAAGGTAGGAGGTGAGTTTTCACCACGGCCCTCAAAGGTCAAGTCGAATTCTCTGGCAAAGGTGAAAGCCCTTCAATCAAGAGTGAAATAAGATGCATTTATGCATGATATTATAAAGAAATGCTCATCCAGCTAAGGGGTTGTTAATTCTTTTTATCTTGATTTTAATACTAAGCTTTAGGTGAGGTTATGAGTTGTTTAATTTGAATTTGAATTGTTAAGTTGGGTAAAAGATTTATTTTTTCTAAAGAGCCTAATCCATATCCAAGCCATATATAAAGTAAAGAAGAAACTAAGAAAATCTTGCCAATTAATGCAAAATCTAAACAAATCATCAATCAATTTATAAAGCTAATCGCAATAAGAATAAATGGCCATTTATGGTCGGGAACCACCGCAAAAACCCAAAAATATCAAATATGGGTAGCCGAGCTCTACCCTTATAAACTCATATTACAAATGAATCAAATTACAATTTAACGAAAGGCATTCATGATATAGGGGTCTTCAAGCTTTATTTTTTTTCTTCTTTCTTCTTTCTTCTTTGGTTCCTCCTTTAGATGGTTGGAAGGTAAATGCTCGAAGTTTACATGGTGCATAAGATGAGATCTTATGACCAATGTTCATCCTAATCCCTATAACAAATCATTCCAAAATCCAATTTATACAAATTTTTACATGAAAAGGAAAAGTAGAAATCTAACTAACACTTGGAAAATAAAGGTTAGTTAAGTTACACCACACAAATCCCAAGCATGTATATTAGACTTATCACCCTACACATGAGTGACTAAGTCCACCTGACCTATGGATTATGCTTAAGGGTATAAAGCACCTGCAAGAAAAATATTTATATTTTTATTTATGATAGCGCCCCTTAAGCACAATCCCTTGCAGAAAAGAATAGTTAGACTAAGCATGTCCTACCATTCATTCTATGAGCATGCACCATAACATCCAGTCTAAAATATATATCACAAAATAAAACATAACATCAAACCATGCATAACCAACCTAAGGCTAAAAGTGACTTAACTTAGTGTGGGCTTGTGGTATAATTAGCTTATAGCTTTAAGTTTAAATTTTCTAAGTGTGAAGAACATATTCAACTTAGAGGAGTTGTTTAAGTATTTTGGGTTATTTTATTTCAAGTTTTAATTTGGTTTAAGTAGATCCTACAATTTAAGTTATGAAGAGGGAAAGAGAAGAGAACTTCTCTTTCCTTCCCTAATCCTTAAGTAATTTCTAAGGTAAGTTCACATTTTAATTTCATTTAGGTGAATGATTTGATTACATATTTTAATCAATCCTAAGTTTAGATAAACCTTAAACAAACCTATTCAAAAGAAATGCATTTTAAGATTAAATAAAATGAATCAAAATTCACATAACACACATTTCTTCATTTCTTTCCCAACATATATAGCATGCATATGGATGGAATCTAAGCATATCTGTAGATGCAAATGGGAGTATTTAACACACTTTATGATGCATGCTAAGTAATCCATTTAAGAAAATTTAGAAGTTGAATATGAATGATTTTTCTTAAGTAGAAACGGTTTTTCTTATCCAAAATTTCACATACATACATGAAAGTAAGAAAGGCATAAGTGAGTACAACGCCATTGTTAACCAGAGGTGTAAGGTACAAGATCTACTTAGGGCTACTTAAAGCCTCGCAACCTCAAGGTTGTCCAGCCTAATATACCACTTTCCTTAAGTACAAATATGTATATAAAAGAAATGAAATGGAAAAGGAATATGCAAAAGTTGTTTAAATAGATTTGTTTTGTTTATGCAATTTATGTATGTAAGTGTAAGTAACCCTTCTTAGATGGTAGCATAGGGATGAATAGGATATGAAATTAGGTGAGCATTAGGTCCTTTTCAAATGAACCTTATATCTCACAAAAATTCCTATTCAAAACTATGCCAACATAGGAAAGAAAGGAAGCCTATACTAAACATACCTTTATAATGCTTCACATGCAAGCTTATAATTAAGATATGAATAGCACACTTTCAGATTTGATATTTCATTTATAAGTTTTGAAAATACTTTGGATTTATTATTGATAATAGCCACTCATATTTTACTTTAGCCAACACATGCACATTTTACATAAAGAAAACAATTTCATTTTAAAATTTGAAACATGAAATTATGAATGCATGAATCACATGAAATACAACTTACATGTTGGGAAATATCCAAAGCAATGAAAACATGTAAACTAACTCACTTTACTTAAATCCTAATTACATTCTTATAGAATAAGAAAATTTAGAATAAATCAAAGTGAATTTCAAAATAATTTTTGTTTAGTTTGAAGTTTGATTTAATTTTGAAAATATGAGATGGGTTTGTTGTTCCTAACCCATTCCCACATGTGTTTTATATTTTTGTTTAATTTTTAGATAATTAAATTCATTTTTAAGCATTGATTAGGTTAAGGAATGAATTAAGTAGCTTAATTAACCATTACCTACACCACCTTAGAAAAATAAACTAAGTAATTATGAGCCAATGAGATGACATAAATTCCACAAGAAATTTAAATTTGCAATGCACCTAATAATGAAAAGGCCTAATGTAATTTGGCTCACAATTAAAAGTTAATTAATCTGAGGGGTTTAGCTTAAGTATTTTTAAAACACCTTTCACACATGAATAATTTTATTATTAATTACTTAGGCTATTAAACACCTAAGCATCTACCCAAGGTAGATTAATTAAGTTCTAGAACTTTTTAGAATTTTTAAAAATTGATTAAAGGGATAATTATAGAGTTAACACTCTTAATTAAGAGGGGATTAATGAAAGAAAATGGGGTTTAGGGAATAGCTTAGGAGAAATGCCCCAAATTTATTCCATAAAACCCCTACTTACTAGATCTGACCTTAATCAAACTTAATCATAGGATAAATCGACAAATCAAACTTTAATTACCCTTAATTACATGAAAGGGGTAATTAGGGACTGAGTAATTTTCCCAATTGAGCCTCAATAAACCTCAAGAAAATTAGGGAGGAGGTCATCCCCAAAATGAGCTCTAGAAGTTTGAGATTAATTGATGAACTAAATAAATAAATTTAATTAAGATTCTTAAAGAAACCCAAATTCAAGGAAAAGGGTGATTCAAAATACTTTAAAATCATTTTAAAAATATTATAGATGAAATTTTCTTTCCATAGTATTTTTCCTTTTATTTTTTTATTTTTCTACGAAGAGTTATGAATTTTAGAAGTTCTATGGATTAATTTAGAATTAATTAGGCATTTAACTAATCCCTACTTAATCCTCAGACACGAAATGTCAGCTTACATAAGTCGCACCATAAGGGTGTGACTTAAACGTCACATCCCAAGCGGCGGTGGTGGAGCACACACTAATATCCTCGATCGTCTGACCAAAGATCAGACAGCTAAGGATCCTCACAATTTATAAAGGATAAATGATTTACTAAACATGCTAAATAATCTCAGTCGTCCATCTAAATTGCATGGATGGATGGTGAGATGAGCCAAGTTTATCCCTAAGGATCAATGGAGACCGTCCATGATCTAAGGGGAGATCCGAGCCAGATCTAGCATGGAATCATACAAAAATCAACCCACACCATCTAAGCACAAATACAAACCCATCCAATGGTGTATTTCTCATGCCATGAATTTTTCTTTCATAAAGGACCAACACCTATCAAGCTAAGTGGTCCAAAAATTCCATACCTTGTCGGAGGTGACACCGGTGCTCAAGATCGATGAGGTAGCTTTGTCTGGTGGAGACGAAGCCCTATTGAAATTCCTATGCCTTTGGATTGAATAGATCAATGGGTAGACCAACACCACTTCACTTGAGCTTCGGCTTTGATTGAATTGATCCTCTCCTTACTATGGGAACTTCAATGTGAGCTTGAGTGAGCTCGGATTGGTTTTTAGATGAAGTGTGTAGAAGGAATTTGGAGAAATCAAGTGTAGGAAGTTAAATGGATTGAGCTCCCCTATTTTGCACTATGCAATGCTGAGAATTAGGGAATTCAAATCCTATCTAAGAAGCTTTGGAATGCTTTGAGGTGGTTGCTCTGGGTTCCTAGGCTTCAATCGACAATAAGTTACTTGAAATTTCATTGAATTAGGGGGAGTATATCTCCCCCTATGGCAATTGGACGACTGAACCATTCTTTGCCATTTTAATCCAATTACTGAGATTAGAGATTTTGTTTTGATGGTTTTGAGTGTACATGGTCTTTGATGGATTAATAACTTCCCAGAATTTGAGCTTAGAGGAATTTGAAAACTCAATTCAAGCTATGTGGTCCAGTTGGTCTATGGGCCAAATGGGTTGACCCAAACTATTGGGTGCACCACTCATCACTAAGTCCCTTGAGCTTTTAGGAAAGCCTCAAGTGATTGTGAAGAGGGTATGGCCAAAATACCAATGGGCTAGGCCAAAATTTGTTCTATGGCCTAGGGATAAAATGGTCATTTTACTATTTTCCACTTTGGACATGTTAGGTATGTAGAGAAATAAGGTTTGGCCATGTTCATTGGATTTGGAATCCATTTGATAGGGTTTAGCTCATGTTGACCCATTTAGGTCAAAATGGGTCAACTTGGGTCAAGTTGACCAATTGGTCAAATTGGGTCAAACCAAGGATTGGGTCAAGTTCATATGACCATTTAAAATGTTTTGGTGCCTTTGGTTAGGTTCAATTTAGTATAGATTTGATTTTGGCTCATATTACTTCATTTAGGTCAAATGGGTCAAGTCGACCTATTTGACCCATTTGACCTTTTTGAGGTAGGTCAAGGGTAGGTTTAGGTTAGGTTAGTCATATGGAGTGGATTGGTATCTTCGTTTCCAATCACTTTGGTTAAGTTTATTTTGGCTCAACATGACCCCTTTAGTCATGTTGGTCTAAGGTCAATTGGGCTAAGTTAGGTCTAGTTGGCCAATTGAGGCTTTGGTCAAGTTCCACAAGTGATTTGGGATGGACTTGACCCATTGGTTTCAATCAATTGGCTTAGATTGTTTGACACATTTTGACCCTTTAGGTCAAAATGGTCAACTTGAGTTTGGGCCAATAAAGGTTAGGCTCAAATGTTGGCTTGGTCAAGTTCTAACATAAGTCATGAGTGAACTTAGATCAATTGTTTCAAACAATTTGTCCTATGGTGGATTTTGGCTATGTGGTTTCATTTTAGGTGTTGACTTGTTCAACTAGTTTGCCTTGGTTTGACAATTTGATTGATTGATCATCCCATGATGATTGTTGAGAGAAAATATGAGTTTGGTTCAATCCAATTTGGTTAGGATCAAAGTTGCTCATAAGGGTACTTTAGGTCACTTTGGGTCAAGCCTAAGTGGGTCAAAAATTGGTCAAAGCTTTATTTGAGGTTGAATGATCTTGTATATAGACTTATGATTGAAATATAAATCCATTTACAAGTGGTTTGAAGTCAAATGGGTTTTGATTCATTTGACAATTTCATATTCAAAGGAAGATTATGACGGGGTCTTGAGTTTGATTTTTATTTGGGTTTTGATTGTTTGATTGAGGTTTGGATTTATATATCATTGTGATTGAGGAATTGATGAGAGAAAATCATTTGATTTGAAGATGATTTGACCAAGTTCAAGATTTTGACTTGAAAGGTTTAGATTGGATTTTGAGTTGATTTGAGTTTGATTTTGGAGTTGGTTTTGATTGTTTGAATTTATATCTCATTTATATATGTGAATATAAATAAGAATATAAATTGATCATGAGAAAATTTGAAGAATTTGAAAGAGTTTAATCATGATTTGGGTTAAATCCATTAAAGGGATATTAAAGGATTTAAGAGAATTTTTAATTAGAAATTTAATTTTTGACTTGGATTTGATTGATTTATATTTATATTTCATTTATATATGAGAATATAAATGAGAATACAAATAAGTTTTGAAAAAATCCCATGCGTTTGAATAGGTTTGATCAAAGTTTAGGTTAAATTTTTTAATGGAAAATTAAGGGATTTAAGGGAATTTCAAGGATTTTAAATTTGGAATTTAATTTTTGCCTTTGATTGGATTGATTTATATTTATATTTAATTTAAATAAGTTTTGAGAAAATCTCATGAGTTTGAATTGATTTGATCAAGGTTTAGGATTGATTTTAGGTAAGTCTTTTAATTGAAAATTAAAGGGTCTTAAGAAAATTTTCATGAATTGATTTGGGATTTTGAATATGATTTGATGGGTTTGATTTTATATTTTAAATATAAATAAGAATATAAATGGTTCATGAGAAGATCTCAAAGATTTGAATAGGTTTGAATCATGATTTTGGCTAAGTCCTTAAGAAAGGGTTAAGGACTTAGGAAATTTGAACTTAAGAATTTTTGATGGATTTTGATCATGGCTTTCAATCATAGAATTGAATCATGGAATTGATTTGAGTTAGGAGAAAATTAAATAGAATAGATTTGGAGTTTGACTTGAAGGAGGGAAAGTGAGGAAAGGTTTAAGCTAAGGGTTGGAGGTTATCCTAACACCCTTAAGGAAAAACCTATTCATATGGCTAACTCTTCTAAGTCTTCTAGGGCTAGGGGAGTGTCCACCTAATCACTAGATGTGTCTTAAGACTAAGGAGCTCTTAAAGTCTAAGAGGAATCTTATGCCAATGATGGAGGTGTTGAGAGCTCATTCTAAAAATGAGGTCAACAACCCCCATAACATGAATTCTTTCTAAATTGTAATTAATTCATTTGTAATCCGGGTTGTATAAGGGTAAAGCTCGGCTACCCATTTCTTCTCGGGTTATGCGGTGGTACCCGACCATAAAGGCCTCTTATTCTTTTGTTCTATCTTTATAAAATTGTTTGATGTTTGTTTAAATTGTGCATTAAGATGGCATATTTTTTCTAGTTTCTTCATTGATTGATGAATGGCTTGGATGTGATTAGGCTTTTGGAAAAATAAATTTTCTATCCAATTAATCAACTCAAAATAAAAAATTTACAACTCATTCCTAAAGCCTAGGTTATAAATCAAGATAAAAGATTTATCAACCCTTAAGATGTTGTATGTTTCACATCATGCATAAAAGCATCTTGCTTCACTTTGCTAATGGAGGGCTTCCACCTTTGCCAGAGAACTTGGCTTGACCTTTGAGAGCCATGGTGGAAACACACCTCCTTCTTATTGATTTTGGCTCATAACCAATTTCTCACCCATCTTAAGATGTAATTAACTCTAGGGGCTTGCCTCTATAGGAAACCATGAACCTAGTTTAAAATAAACCTTGATCTACATTCCAGGTAGTTCAGGGGAAATATCTTTGTTACACAAAAGACCCATTAGCCTTAGGAGTATTTTATTGAAATGACCGAATCCATTATAGAAAAACATATTTATTTTTCTAGATAATATGCTTATTACTTAATAATGATGTATTTGATCATCTAAATAAGAAATTCCTAAACTCTATGTGGTGTTCTAAATTATCTCCACAACGAGGCTTTAAGTAGCGCCAAGAAGGTCCTTACCTCACCCTCTAACAATGATGAAGAACTTGCTTTAAAATTTTATACACTTGTATGTACATTTATCTAATGAGAGAAAATCCCATTTTTTTATAAATACATATATGCATCTGAATAAATTCTATTAGGGAGTTGCCTTTCAAATCTACGGAGAAAAGAAAGAAGAGATCTTATTAAAATTCATCTTAGTAAGACGCCTCAAAGATTTATAGATGTACTAATTCAGGTGATCGAATACACCATCTAGGTATAGTGTAATATCTTGAAAGATAGAAGTCACTTCCCTTTAATGGAACCAATCATCTCAATAAGGACTCCAAAGGATGATGGGTCTGCATATATAGGATTCTTCCTTTTACATGGAAAAGTAAAGCGGTTTATTTTAAATTGATTTGTTAAGTTCTCTGTGGAAAGCCCTAGTTAATTACATCCTAAGGGATAAGATCCCTTAAGAAAACTCTCGATTATGATCGTTATCTTTGAAGACTTCAATAAAGAGGACTATCAATCAATTAATTTTATATTTTATGATCAAATGGGATTGATCAAAAGAGGGAGTTCTTATCAATGCCAAAATGGAAGATAAGTAGGAAATGCTCACAACGCTAGGAAACCTAGCTAGCATCTCAAACTATTCTGAAATTAGGCTTTATATTTTTGGAAATTGATTTTGTTTTGAGTTACATTTTTCATTAGAATTTTAGACTGATTCCTTAACACAAGATTAAAGAAATACCTAAGAGGTGAGGAATTATGCTTATGGTCCACAAAGTGGAGAAGCAACCTCAAAATCTAAATCTAGGGAGCTTTAGTGAGGGCCGGAAGCACAACCTAAATCTAAGGCAAAAAATGGGTAATTGGTTTGCCTCCACAAGAGAGGATAAATCACCTGATAGCATGGACTTACAACCACCTGTGGGTGGCCGCCAACTAACTCCTACAATTTTAAATACATGTAGGCAAGTCTTTATGCTTATGCAAGATAGCTAGGTTGTTATTATTTAGAAAGAGACAAAGTCCTTAAACTCACTCCCCGAAGAGACTAGATCATGTAAAGGGACATGCTTCAAATGACCTACATCTAATGCATTTCAAATTTTATTTTATTTCCATTTTGGACAATTATTTTGACTTGGGATAATAGGATGTTTATGACTAATGCATGATAAATCAGATTATTGGCCAAAATCAAGAAGGTGAGTTTCCACCACTCAAAGTTCAAGCCGGTTCTCCGGCAAAGGTGGAAGCCCTCCAATCAAGAGTAAAATAAGATGTATTTGTGCATGATATTATAATGAAATGCTAAGAGGTTGCTAATTCTTTTGTCTTGATTTTAATCTGAAGCTTTAAGTGAGGTTATGAGTTATTTAATTTTATTTTGAGTTATTAAGTTGGGTAAAAGATTTATTTTTCTCTAAAGAGCCTAATCCACATCCAAGCTATACATAAAGCAAGAAAGAAACTAGAAAAATCATGCCACATAATGCAAACATTAAAGAAATCATCAAATAATTTATAAAGCTAATTGTAAAAGAATAAATGGTCGTTTATGGATGGGCACCACCGCACAAATATGAAAATATAAAATATAGCCGAAGCTCTACCCTTATACCCAATTATAAATGAATTGAATTATAATTTAAGCAAAGGAATTCATTATTATGGGGTCTTCAAGCTTTATTCTTCTTTCTTCTTCTTTCTTCTTCTTCTTCTTTTCTTTTGGTTCCTCCTTAGGATGGTTGGAAGGTGGATACTCTAGGCTTCACATGAAAGATATGGGATCTTATGACCAATGCTCATCCTAATCCCCATAACAAATCATTCCAAAATCCTAAATATACAAATTTTTACATGAAAAGGAAAAGGGAAATCTAACTAATACCTACAAAATAAAGGTTAATTAAATCACACCACACAAATCCCAAGCATGTATATTGGAATTAACACCCCACACATGGGTGACTAAGTCCACCTGGCCTATGGATTATGCTTAGGGGTATAAGCACCTGCAAGCAAGAAGCATTTATATTTTATTTATGATAGCCCCTTAAGCACAATCCCAAAAGAATAATTAGACTAAGCACGCCCTATCATTCATTCTATGAGCATACACCCTATCATCTAATCTAAAACATTTATCACAAAAATAAAATATAACATCAAACCATGCACCAACCTAACCTAAAGATAGGGTGACTTAGGCTAATGTTTGTGCCAAGGTTTGTGTGGTAAGCTTACCTTAAGACTTTAGGTTCAAGTTTATCTGAAGGACATGTTCAACTTAGAGAGAGTTTCATTTAGGTTGTTTAAGTATTTTGGTTTGGTTTTATTTCATGTTTTAATTTGGTTTGAGTGAAACCTACAATTACTAAGTTATGAAGAGAAAAGAGAAGATAACTCTTTCCTTCCCTAATCCTTAAATAATTTCTAAGGTAGGTTCATGTTTTAGTTTCATTTAGGTGAATGCTTTGATTACATCTTTTAATCAATCCTAAGATTAGACAAACTCTAAACAAACCTATTCAAAAATAAATACATTTTAAGATTAAATAAAATGAATCAAAATTCACATAATACAAATTACTTCAATTCTTTCCTAACATATATAACATGCATAGTGATGGATCCTAAGCATATCTATACATGAAAATGAGAGTAGTTAACACACTTTATGATGCATGCTAAGTAATCCATTTAAGAAAATTTAGAAGTTGAATATGCATGATTTTTCTTAAGTAGAAAAGATTTTCCTTATACAAAATTTCACATACATATGTGAAAGTAAGAAAGATAAGTGAAACATTGTTAAGTACTATCATAAGTGAACTATAAGGTTCAAGATCAACTTTGGGCTACTTAAAGCCTCACAACCTCGGAGTTGTCCAGATTATTATACAACTTTTTTTTTATGCAAAAACATGTATATAAAAGAAATGAAAATGGAAGGAATATGCAAAAGTTGTTTAATGGATTCATTTTTTGTTTATGCAATTTATTCATGCAAGTATAGGAAATCTTAGATGATAGTATAGGGATGAATAGGGTATGAGATTAAGTAAGTGTTGGGTTTCTTTTCAAATGAACCCTACATCTTACTAACTCCTATTCAAAACTATGCTAACATGAGGAAGAAAGAGAGCCTATGCTAAACATGGTTTTATAATCCATCACATGCAAGATTATAATTAAAATATGAATAACACACTTTCAGATTTGATATTTCATTTATGAGTTTTGAAAATATTTTGGATTTAGTAGTGATAATAGCCACTCATATTTTACTTTAGCCAACACATGCACATTTGGAATAAAGTAAATAATTTTTATTTTAAAATTTGAAACATGAAATTATGAATGCATGAATCATATGGCATACAACTTAACATGTTGGGAAAGATCCAAAGTAATGAAAGCATATGAACAAACTCACTTTACTTAAATCCTAAAGACATTCTTAAGGAAGAAGAAAATTTAGAATAAATCAAAGTGAATTTCAAAGTGATTTTGTTTATGAAGCTTAAATTAATTTTGAAAAGGTTTATTAATACCTACAACAGAAAAAATTAACTAAGTAATTATGAGCAAATGAGAAGATATAAACCCACAAGGAATTTAAATTTGAAATGCACCTAATAATGAAAAGGTTTAATGCAATTTGGCTCACAATTAAAAAGTTAATTAAGCTGGGGGGTTTAGCTTAAGTATTTTTAAAACAACCCTTCACACTTATGAAAGGGGTTTTAATTTAATTATAATTAGGCTATTAAACACCTAAGCATCTACCCAAGGTAGATTAATTAAGTTCTGAACTTTTTGAATTTTAAAAATTGTTTAAGGGGGTGATTAATGAGTTGACCCTTAAGATTAAGGAGAGAAAAAGTTAGGGAATAGCTTAGGGAAATGGACCAAAATTATTCCATAAAACCCCTACTCATTGGATCGACCTTAATCAAACTTAATCATAGGATAAATCCACTAATCACTCTTTTTATACCCTAATTACATGAGTAATTATTGAATGTAACAATTTCTCCAATTAAGCTCTCAATAAATCTCAAGAAAATTAGGGAGGCAGAGGTCATCCCCAAAATGAACCCTAGAAGTTTGAGATCAATTGATGTCTAATTAAAGAATAGTTAGCTAATTAAGATTCTTAAAGAAATCCAAATTCAGAGAAAAGGGAATTAAAAATCCATTGAAAACATTTTTTAGAATATTCTAGATGAAATTATCTTTCCATAGCATTTTTTTATATTTTTCTAATGTTTCTATGAAGAGTTATGAATTTTAGAAGTTATAAGGATTAATTAAGAATTAATTAGGTAAATAACTAATCCCCACTTAATCATGCCACGACGAGTCGTGGGTCATCGCTATACACGCATCATGCCATGAGCCACACACTTAAACGTCATATCAGGAAGGCGGCTGGCGGCGCACGCGCATATATCCTTGGCCATCCGATCAAAGATCGGATAGCTAAAGATTCATCCGCGATTTAAAACAGATAAAGGATTTCTAAAACTTCTAATACCATCCATCTAAAATGCGCAGATGGATGGCTGAGATGAGCTAAGTTCTTCCCTGAGGATTAATGTAGACCATCCATGATCCAAGGGGAGATCCGAGCCTGATCTAGCATGGAATCATACAGGAGTCAACCCATACCATCTAGGCATCATTACCAACCTATCCAATAGTTGATTTCTCATGCAATGAAAATTCCTTTCATAAAGGACCAACAACTATCAAGATAAGTGGCTGAAAAATTACATACCTCGCCAGAGGTAATCACCAATGCTCGAGTTCGATGAGGTAGCTAGTGGAGATGAAGCCCTTGAAAGTTTCAAGCCTTGGGTTGAGTGGATCTTCTAGGACCAACACCACTTGATCTTACTTGTGGCTTTGATCCAATTGAGGCTCTCATCGTGGGAACTCAAATGGATGCTTGGGCAAGTTCTAATTGGTCCTTAGAAGGAGTGTGTAGAAGGAATTGGATCAAGATCAAGTGTAGAGGAAGTTGGCAATGGATTGAGCTCCCTATTTTGCACTATGTAAACTGAGAATTAGGAAAATCAAATCCTCTTTAGAGACCTTGGGAATGCTCTGAGGTGATTGCTAAGCATTCTAGGCTTCAATGGAATGTGAGTGAATTTTCATTGAATTATGGGGAGTATATCTAACCCGATGGCAATGAGATACCTATTAGTTGCCATTTTGATCAAATATGGAGTGAGTGTTAGTTTGTTAGATCATGGTTAGTTTGATCCCTGAGTGGAAAGTCAACCTCCCATGTGCATCAAATTGAGCTTATGAGGGAGTTTGAAAATTGAATTTTAGGCTATATGGTCGTTTGGTCTATGGGTCAAATAGTTGACCCAAACCCAATAGTTGGGTTCACCACTCATCACTAAGTCCCCTTGAGCTTTTAAGAAAGCTTCAAGTGATTGTGAAGAGGGTATGACCAAAATACCCATGGGATAGGCCAAGGTTTGTTTTTGTCCTAGGGGTAAAAGTTTATTTTGCTCTTTCTTTGGTATCTTTGGAATATCGAAAAATAGGTTTGGCCAAGTTTCAATGGATTTGGAATCCATTTGATAGGTTTACCTCATGTTGACCCATTTAGGTCAAAATGGGTCAACTTGGGTCAAGTTGTTGGTCAAATTAGGTCAAACCAAGGGTTGGGTCAAGTTCATATGACCATTTGAAATGTTTTTGTGCTTTTGGTTTAGTTCAATTTGGTATATATTTGATTTTGGCTCATATGACTCATTTAGGTCAAATGGGTCAAGTTGACCTATTTAACCCATTTGACCTACTTGAGGTAGGCCAAGGGTAGGTTTAGGTTAGGTTAGTCATATGGAGTGGATTGGTATCTTTATTTTCAATCAATTTGGGTTAAGTTCAATTTTGGCTTAACATGACCCTTTAGTCATGTTGGGTCCAAGGTCAATTGGGCTAGGTCTATTGAGGCTTTGGTCAAGTTCCTCAAGTGATTTGGGATGGACTTGACCCATTGGTTTCAATCAATTTGGCTTAGATCAAGTTTTGATATTTTTGGTCCTTTAGGTCAGAATGGGTCAACTTGGGTCAAGTGGGCCAATTGGGCTAGGTTAGGCTCAAATGTTGGCTTGGTCAAGTTCAAACATGGGTCATGAGTGAACTTAGATCAATGGTTTCAATCAATTTGGTCTATAATGTAATTTGACTATGTTAGTTTCATTTAGGTTAAGTGTTGACTTGGTCAAGCCTTAGTTTGACTTAATTTGACCCAATTTGATTAATTGATCATCCCATGATGATCATGATGAGAGGAATATAGAGTTTGGTTTAATCTAATTTGGTTAGGATCAAAAGATGCCTCATATGGGTACTTTAGGTCACTTTGGGTCAAGTGAGCCTAAGTGGGTTAAATGGATTAGTCAAAGCTTGATTTGAAGTTGATTGATCTTTTATATGGACTCATGATTGAAATATAAATCCATTTAAAAGTTTGAAGTCAAATGGATTTTGATCCATTTGAAAATTTCATATTCAAAGGAAGAATATGAAGGGTCTTGGGTTTGATTTTGATTTGAGTTTTGATTGAATGATTGAGGTTTGGATTTATATATAAGCTCATGATTGTAGGGTTGATTGAACCATGAGATAAAATCAAGAGTTTGGCTTGATTTGGGAGTGATTTGGCTAAGTTCAAGATTTTGGATTGAAAGGCTTATATTTTATTTTGAATTGATTTCAGTTTGATTTTAGAATTGGTTTTGATTGATTTATATTTATATTTCATTTATATATGTCAATATAAATGAGAATATAAATTGATCATGGGAAAATTTCAAGAATTTGAAGGAGTTTAATCATGATTTGGGATAAATCCATTAAAGGAAATTTTAAGGATTTAAGAGAATTTTAATTTAAAATTTAATTTTGGATTAGATTTGATTGATTTATTTTATGTTTCATTTATATATGAGAACATAAATGAGAATATAAATTGATTTTGAGAAAATCCCATGAGTTTGAAATGGTTTGATCAAAGTTGAGGTTAAATCCATTGATGGAAAATTAAGGGATTTAAGGGAGTTTTAAGCATTTTAAATTTGGAATTTAATTTTTTCCTTTGATTGATTGATTTATTTATTTCATTTATATATGAGCATATAAATGAGGATATAAATAAGTTTTGAGAAAATCTCAAGGATTTGAAGTGATTTGATCAAGGTTGAGAGTTGATTTTGGCTAAGTCCTAATAGAAAATTAAAGGGGCTTAAGAAAATTTTCATGAATTGATTTGGAATTTTGAATTTGATTTGATGGGTTTGAATTTATATTTCATTTATAAATGAGAATATAAATGAGAATATAAATGTATTATGAGAAAATCTCAAATCTTTGAATAAGTTTAAATCATGATTTTGGCTAAGTCCTTATAAAGGATTAAGGACTTAGAAATTTGAACTTGGGAATTTTGATAATTTTGATCATGAGTTTCAATCATATTTTCAATCATGGGTTTCAATCATGGAATTGAATCATTGAATTGAATTGAGTTTAGAGAAAATCAAATAGAATTGATTTGGAGTTTGACTTGAAGGAAGAAGGTTTTTAAGCATGGGTAGATATTTTCCTAACACCCCAAAGCATGACTTATTCCTATGACTAACTCTTCTTAGTCTTCTGGTGAGTGTCCACCTAATCACTAGATGTGTCTTAAGACCAAGGAACCCTTAAGAGTTATGCTAAAATGAGGTCAAGATCCTTCATTTAAAGTGTGCTAAAAGAAATATGTTGATGTGCGCTATACCAGTTATGCATTGCTTGTTGACCTCATTTTAGAATGAACTCTCAACCCCTCCATCTTAGACATAGACTCAGACACTAAGAGTTCGTCTAAGACACTTCTAGTGATTAGGAACACTTAGCCATTCAAATCAATCCAAACCCTTGGATTTTCTTCATGATTCAATCAATCCTTTAATCATGAATCCAAATATAAACACAAACTTCAATAATCAAACCAAAACTTAATTAAAAACTCAAACCCAACTCAAGCCCTTGTTCATCCTTTGAACTCGAAAATTGCAAATGAATCAAACCCATTTAACTATAAATCACTTCCAAACGGATTTATATTTCAATGATAAGTCCATATGTGAGTTCAACCAAACTTGAATCAAGCCTTGATCAAGTCAATTGACCCACTTAGGCTCACTTGACCCAAAGTGACATAAAACACCCTTTTGAACCAAATTCTAATCCTACCTAAATTGGATTGAACTAAGCCCACCTAAGCCTCACATTGTGAGCAACAATCATCATGAGATGATCAATCACTCAAATTGGGTCAAACCAAGTCAACACTTAGCCAAAATGAAACCCAAACTAGCCAAAATCCACCATAGGCTAAAATTGATTGAAACCATTGAACAAAACCAATTCATGATCAATGCTTGAACACCAAGTCATTATTGAGCCTAACCAGCAATTGGCTACATAACCCAAATTAACTCAACTTGACCTAAAAGTGTCAAATCTTGATCTAAGCCTAATCGAAAAATGGGTCAAATTCATTCTAAACCAATTATTGAGCTTGACCAAAGCCTCAATTGGCAATTAGAACCAACTATAATTGATCATGAACCCAACTTGACCTAAAAGGTCAAATTGACTTGAAACCTAACCAAACAAAATTGATTGAAACCAAAGCTTGTAAAATATTTCAAATGACCAATCAAACCTAAACAAACTCATGATTAACCCAATTGTCAAATGGGTCAAATGGGTCAACTTGACCCATTTGACCTAAATGAAATCAAATGAACAAAACAAAATATAAACCAAATTGAACCAAACCAATGATGCCAACACTTTTCAAATGGTCATATGAACTTGACCCAACCTTGGTTTGATCCAATTTGACCAATTGGTCAACTTGACCCAAGTTGACCTATTTTGATCTAAATGGGTCAACATGAGCCAAATGATATCAAATTAACAAATTCATTGAAAATTGGCAAAACCCAATTTCAAACTATTCTAAATCTGCCCAAGTTGAAATCAAAGCTAAATGACCATTTTACCTAAGTTAAGGGTAATGTACCAATTCCACTTGGAATTTGGTTAAATCCTTTTCATGGTCACTTGGCACCCTCTTAGTGGACTAAGTGGACATTAATAAGTGTGGTGCATATGACCCAATGGGTTAAGGGGCAATTGGTTTATTCTCTCTATGGAGATATACCATATACCCATTTAGATTTTGGTCATGCTTTCATCCTCGCAAAAGCTTCCTAGATTTAGGATATAAGGTTGTTGTTTCCCTTTACGGGCTACAAGAATAAATCCCCACCTCTTAGGCATTTCCACAATCTTATGTTGTGGAATTATAAGTCCTAGCAATCAAATAAAATGTCAACTCAAATAATTAACTTACTTCAATTTCAAAATATAAAACCCAACTATAGGTAGATTGGAATGCTCACTAGCTTCCTAGTATCATGAGCATTTCCTACTTTCACCTTTGGATTCCAAAATAAGTCTTCTCCTTGATCTATCTCATTTGATTTTCTAAAATAGCCAACGCTGATAGTCTTTAACCTTGAAATCTGGAGACTCTAATTGTCTACTTTAATCGAGTATTCTTAAAGAATTCATTCCTTAGATGTAATTAACTATGGGGCATGCCTCCATAGAGAACTTAAAGAACCCACCTTAAAATAAATCCTACTTTTTCATGTAAAGTTGGGGAAAGATCTCTAGTATATTCAAAGACCCATCTTGCAGAGTCATTAGGTGACAGTCCATTATAGGGTGGTGATTTCTATCTTTCGAGATAGTGCATCATTCCTTAATGTCCTACTCACTCAATAAGTACCCCTTAAGATTTATGGTGTACCATATCTCAAAAATAAACACCACATAAGGACTATCAATCGATTGGTTTATGTTTTTGAAGATGAAATGATTGATCAAAAGTGTTATTATGCCAAAATGGAAGATAAGTAGAAATGCTTGTGATGCTAGGAAACCTAGCATCTCAAACTTTCCTAAATTGGGCTTTACATTTTGGAAATTGATTTAGTTTGTTTGAGTTATATTTTTCATTAGAATTTTGACTTAAGATTCCCTAACACAAGATTAAAAAAATACCTGGAAGGTGAGGAATTATGCTTATGACCACAAGGAGAAGTAATCACGTAAGCTAAATCTTGGTAGCGGAGGGTGGAAGCACAACCTAAATCTAAGGAAAAAAAATGGGAAATCAGTTTGCCTCCACATGAGAGGACAAACCACCCGAGCTTGAACTTACAACTACCGGTGGCCGCCAACTAACTCCTCCTATGATTTTAAATACTTGTAAGCAAGTCTTTATGCTTATGCAAGATAGCTAGACTGTTATTATTTAGAAAGAGACTATGTCCTTAAACTCACTCCCTAAAGAGACTAGATTAGGTAAATGGACATGCTTCAATTGACCTAAATCTAATGCATCTCAAATTTAATTTTATTTCCATTTTGGACAATTATTTTGACTCAGGTTAATAGAATTTTTATGACTAATGAAGAAATTATATTATTGGCCAAAATCAATGAGAGAAGGGAGGTGAGTTTCCACCATGGTCGTCAAAGGTCAAGCCGGGTTCTCTGGCAAAGGTGGAAGCCCTCCAATCAAGAGTGAAATAAGATGCATTTGTGCATGATATTATAAAGAAATGCTCATCCAACTAAGGGTTTGCTAATTCTTTTATCTTGATATTAATCCTAAGCTTTATGAGGTAATGAGTTATTTAATTTTATTTTGAGTTGTTAAGTTGGGTAAAAAAATTTATTTTTCCTAAAGAGCCTAATCCACATCTAGGTTATTCATAAAGCAAAGAAGAAACTTGGAAAAGCATGTCACTTAATGCAAAAGCTAAATAAATCATCAAAATATATAAAGCTAATGCAAAAGAATAAATGGCGTTATGCACCACCGACAAACCCAAAAAAATATCAAATATGGGTGACAAGCTCTACCATTATACAACTTGGATTATAAATGAATTGAATTACAATTTAAGCAAAGGAATTCATTGATATGGGGGGTCTTCAAGCTTTATTCTTCTTTATTCTTTCTTCTTTCTTTTCTTATTCTTCTTCTTCTTTGGTTTCTCCTTCGATGGTTGGAAAGTTGATGCTGCAAGGCTTCACAAAGTGCATAAGATGGGATATTATGACCAATGCTCATCCTAATCCCCATAACAAATCATTCCAAAATCCTAAATATACAAATTTTTACATGAAAAGGAAAAGGTAAATCTAACTAACACCTACAAAATAAAGGTTAGTTAAATCAAACAATACAAATCCCAAGCATGTATATTAGACTTATCACCCCACACATGGGTGACTAAGTTCACATGGCCTATGGATTATGCTTAGGGGTATAAGCACCGAAGCAAGAAGCATTTATATTTTTATTTATAATATCACCCCTTAAGCACAATTTTGAAAAGAATAGTTAGACTAAGCACGTCCTACCATTCATTCTATGAATATAAACCCTAACATTCAATCTAAAACATTCATCACAAAATAAAACATAACATCAAACCATACACCTACCTTTTCTAAAGCTAGAAGTGGTGACTTAGGCTAATGTGCATGCTTTGAAGGTTTGTGTTGAATGCTTAGCTTATGACTTTAGGTTCAAGTTTTATAACTGTGAAGGACATGTTCAACTTAGAGGAGGGTTTCATTTAAGTCGTTTAAATATTTTGGTTTGGTTTTATTTCATGTTTTAATTTGGTTTGAGTGAAACTTACAATTAATTACTAAGTTATGAAGAGGGAAAGAGAAGAGAACTTCTCTTCCTTCCTAATCCTTAAGTAATTTCAAAGGTAGGTTCATGTTTTAGTTTCATTTAGTTGAATGTTTTGATTACATCTTTAATCAATCCTAAGTTTAGACAAACTCTAAACAAACCTATTCAAAAGGAAAGGCATTTTAAGATTAAATAAAATGAATCAAAATTCACATAATACACATTACTTCAATTCTTTCCCAACATATATAACATGCATATGGATGGATCCTGAGCATATCTATATATGCAAATGAGTGTAGTTAACACACTTTATGATGGATGCTAAGTAATTCATTTAAGAAAATTTAGAAGTTGAATATGCATGATTTGTTAAGTAGAAAAGGTTTTCCTTATCCAAAATTTTACATGCATGAAAGTAAGAAAGGCATAAGTGAGTACAATGCCATTGTTAACTGAGGTGTAAGAACAAGACCTAGCAACCTTGGTTGTCCAGACTAATATATCTCTTTCCTTAAGTACAAACATGTATATAAAAGAAATGAAAAGGGGGAAGGAATATGCAAAAGTTATTTAACGGATTCCTTTTTGTTTATGAAATTTATTCATGCAAGTATAGGAAATCCTTCTTAGATGATAGCATAGAGATGAATAGGGTATGAGATTAAGTAAGTGTTCTTTCCAAATGAACCTTACATCATACTAACTCTATTCAAAACTATGCTAACATGAGGAAGAAATAGAGCCTATGCTAAACATGCTTTTATAATCCATCACATGGAAGCTTATAATTAAAATATGAGTAACACACTTTCAGATTTGATATTTAATTTATGAGTTTTGAAAATATTTTGGATTTAGTTGTGATAATAGCCACTCATATTTTACTTTAGCCAACACATGCACATTTGACATAAAGTAAACAATTTTTATTTTAAAATTTGAAACATGAAATTATGAATGCATGAATCATATGGCATACAACTTAACATGTTGGGAAAGATCTAGAGTACTGAAAGCATATGAACAAACTCACTTTACTTAAATCCTAAAGTCATTCTTAAGGAAGATGAAAATTTAGATTAAATCAAAGTGAATTTCAAAATGATTTTTGTTTAGTTTGAAGTATGATTTAATTTTGAAAAGGTGAGATGAGTTTGATATTCCTAACCTATACCCACATGTATTTTGTATTTTTGTTTAATTTTTAGATAATTAAATCCATTTTTAAGCACTGATTAGGTTAAGGTATGCATTAAGTGGCTTAATTAACTCATACCTACAACACCTTAGAAAAATTAACTAAGTAATTATGAGCTAATGAGATGACATAAAACCCACAAGTAATTTAAATTTGCAATGCCCCTAATAATGAAAAGGCCTAAGGAAATTTGGCTCACAATTAAATTAAGTTAAGCTAAGGGTTAAGTACTTTTAAAACACCCCTTCACACTTATGAAAGGGGTTTTAATTTCCTTAATTAGACTTAAGTTATTTAACATCTAAACATCTACCTAAGATAGATTAATTAAGTTCTAGAACTTTTAGAATTTTTGAAAATTGTTTAAGGGGGTGATTAATGAGTTAACTCTTAATTAAGAGGGGATTAAGTAGAGAAAAAGGGGGTTTAGGGAATAGCTTAGGGGAAATGCCCCAAAATTATTCCATAAAACCCCTACTCACTAGATCTGACCCTAATCAAACTTAATCATAGGATAAATCCACTAATCACACCATAATTAGCCTTAATTACATGAAAGGGGTAATTAGGGAATGAAATGGCAATTTTCCCAATTAAGCCCTCAATAAATCTCAAGGAAATTAGGGGAGTCATAGTCATCCTAAAATGAATCCTAGAAGTTTGAGATCAATTGATGACCTAATTAAAGAATAATTAGCTAATTAAGATTCCCAAAACCCAAATTCACTAAAGGGAATTCAAAATCCATTAAAATATTTTTGGGAATATTCTAGATGAAATTATCTTTGTAGCATTTTCCTTATATTTTTTGAATTTTTTATGAAGGGTTATGAATTTTAGAAGTTATAGGGATTAATTAGAAATTAATTAGGTAAACAACTAATCCCCACAATCTCATGGCAACGATGCATGTCAAGACGATGCATCCTGCCATGAGCCACCCATTTAAACATCATATCAAGAAGGCGATTGGTGGTGCACGCACTTATACCCTTGGTCGTTCAATCAAAGATCAGACAGTTAAGGATTTACCCGCGGTTTAAAACAAATAAAATATTTCTAAAATGTGCCAAATAATCTTAGATGTCCATCTAAAATGTGCAAATGGACAACTGAGATGAGCCAAGTTCTTCCCTGAGGATTAATGGAGATCGTCCATGATCCAAGGGGAGATAGCCCGATCTAGCATGGAATCATACAAGACTCAACCCACACCATCTAGGCATCATTACCAACCTTTCCAGCTTGATTTCATGCAATGAAAATTCGAAAGGACTAACACCTATCGCTAAGTGGTTGAAAAATTACATACCTGGAGGTGATCACGCTGAACTGAGGTAGCTTCTGCCTAGTGGAGATGAAGCCTTGAAAGTTTCAAGCCTTAGGGTTGAGTGGATCTTCCTACCAACACCACTTGATCTCACTTGTGGCTTTGATCCAATTGAGGCTCTCCACCGTGGAACTCAAATGGATTCTGGGCAAGTTTGAATCTTTAGAAGGAGTGTAGAAGGAATTGGATTAAGATCAAGTGTAGAGGAAGTTGGAAATTGATTGCTCATTTTGCCATGCAAAATTGAGAATTGGGAAATCAAATCCTCTCTAGAGACCTTGGGAATGCTGAGGTGATTGGGTTCAGCTTCAATCAGTGTGAGTGTAGTGAATTTTCTTTGAATTATGGGGAGTATATCTAACCCTATGGCAATCAGACGACCTATTAGTTGTCATTTTGATCAAATTGATAATATGGTGAGTCGCTAGTTTAATGCCAACCTCCCATGTGCATCAAATTGAGCTGAGGGAGTTTGAAAATTGAATTTTAGGCTATATGGTCGGTTTGGTCTATGGGTCAAATGGGTTGACCCAAACCCATTGGTTGGGTGCACCACTCATCACTAAGTCCCTTGAACTTTTAGAAAGTCTCAGTGATTGTGAAGAGGGTATGACTAAAATACCCATGGGTTAAGCCAAAGTTTGTTCTATGGACTAGGAGTAAAATTGTCATTTTGCTATATATTCACCTTGGGTATGTTTGGTATGTTGGGAAAATAGGTTTGGCCAAGTTTCATTGGATTTGAAATCCATTGATAGGGTTTGGCTCATGTTGACCCATTTAGGTCAAAATGGGTCAACTTAAGTCAAGTTGACTAATTGGTCAAATTGGGTCAAACCATAGGTTGGGTCAAGTTCATATGACCATTTGAAATGTTTTGGTGCCTTCGGTTTGGTTCAATATATTTGATTTTGGCTCATATGACTCATTTAGGTCAAATGGGTCAAGTTGACCTATTTGACCCATTTGACCTATTTAGGTAGGGGTAGGTTTAGGTTAGGTTAGTCATATGAGTGGATTGGTATCTTTTTCACTCAATTTAAGTTGGCTTAACATGACCCCTTTGGGTCCAAGGTCAATCCAAAGTTGAGTCTACAATTGAGGCTTTGGTCAAGTTCCACAAGTGATTTGGGATAGTCTTGACCCATTGGTTTCAATCAATTTGGCTTATATCATGTTTTAACACATTTTGGTCCTTTAGGTCAAATTGGGTCAAATAATTAGCTCTAGCTCAAATTCAAGTTCAAAAATAGGTTATGAGGGAACTTAGATCAATGGTTTCAAATAATTTGGCTTATGGTGGAATTTGACTATCATTTTAGGTTAAGTGTTGACTTGGTCAAGCCTTTGACTTGACCTCAATTTGATTGATTGATCATTTATTCCATGATGATCATGATGAGAGGAATATATGAGTTCAAATCCAATTTGGTTAGGATCAAAAGTTGGCTCATAAGGGTACTTTAGGTCACTTTAGGTCAAGTGAGCCTAAGTGAGTTAAATGGCTTAGTCAAAGCTTGATTTTAAGTTGATTAATCTTGTATATGGACTCATGATTGAAATATAAATCCATTTACAAGTAGTTTGAAGTCAAATGGATTTAGATCCATTTGAAAATTTCATATTCAAAGGAAGAATATGAAGGGTCTTGTTTGATTTTGATTTGAGTTTTGATTGAATGATTGAGGTTTGGATTTATATCACTCATGATTGTAGGGTTGATTGAACCTTGAGAGAAAATCAAGAGGTTGGCTTGATTCTAGAGTGATTTGGCTAAGTTCAAGATTTTGGCTTGAAAGGCTTAGATTTGATTTTGAATTGATTTTAGTTTGATTTTGGAATTGGTTTTGATTGATTTATATTTATATTTCATTTATATATGTGAATATAAATGAGAATATAAATTGATCATGAGAAAATTTCAGAATTTGAAGGAGTTTAATCATGATTTAAATCCATTAAAGGAATTTAAAGGATTTAAGAGAATTTTTAATTTAAAATTTAATTTTTGGATTGGATTTGATTGATTTTTATTTATATTTTATTTATATATGAGAACGTAAATGAGAATATAAATTGATTTTGAGAAAATCCCATTAGTTTGAAATGGTTTGATCAAAGTTTAGGTTAAATCCATTGATGGAAAAAGGGATTCAAGGAAATTTCAAGCATTTTAAATTTGGAATTTAATTTTTTTCTTTGATTGAATATATTTATATTTATATTTTATTTATATATGAGCATATAAATGAGGATATAAATAAGTTTTGTGAAAATCCCAAGGATTTGGAGTGATTTGGTCAAGGTTTAGAGTTGATTTTGGCTAAGTCCTTTAATGGAAAATTAAAGGGCTTAAGAAAATTTTCATGAATTGATTTGAAATTTTGAATTTGATATGATGGGTTTGAATTTATATTTCATTTATAAATGACAATATAAATGAGAATATAAATGTATTATGAGAAAATCTCAAAGCTTTGAATAAGTTTGAATCATGATTTTGGCTAAGTCCTTAAGAAAGGATTAAGGACAAAGGAAATTTGAACTTGGGAATTTTTGATAATTTTGATCATGAGTTTCAATCATAGATTTCAATCATGGGTTTCAATCATGGAATTGAGTCATGGAATTGAATTGAGTTTAGAGAAAATAGAATTGATTTGAGTTTGACTTGAAAGAAAGTGAGGAATGGTTTAAGCTAAAGGGTAGACAACACCCTAAGGCATGACCTTTTCCTATGGCTAACTCTTCTAAGTCTTCTAGGGCTTGGTGAGAGTGTCCACCTAATCACTAGATGTGTCTTAAGACTAAGGAACCCTTAAATTCTAATAGAAGTCTTACACTACGATGGAGGGGTTAAGGGATCATTCTAAAAATGAGGTCAACAATATCCTTCATTTAAAGTGTGCTAAAAGAAATATGTTGCATGTGTAGTTATACCTAGAATTAAGTCATATGCATGCCTGTTGGCCTCATTTTTAGAATGAGCTCTCAACCCCTCCATCTTAGACACATGACTCCTCTTAGACCCTAAGAGTTCCTAGCTTAAGACACTTCTAGTGATTAGGTGAACACTTAACCAACCCTAGAGACCTAGAAGAGTTAGCTAGGAATAGGTTTTGCCTTGGGGTGTTAGGAAAACTTGCACCCTAGCTTGAACCAAATCCTTACTTTTCTTTCAAGTCAAACCTCAAATCATAATCAAATCCAAATCCAAATCAACCTCAAACTCAAATCAACTCAATTCCAAAACTAACCTTAAATTCAAATCGATTTTTCAAATCCAAATCAAATCAACTCAACTCAAAGTCAAAATATTTTTGTCACAACCATTTAAATTCTCATTTATATTCATAAATATATAAATGAAATATAAATTCAAATAACCAAAACTAAATTCAAAAATCAAATCCAAATCTTACCTAATTCCAACCTAAACTCTTTAACATAAACCCTTGAACTCTTTCAAATCAAATTGAAATCAATTCAAATTCAAGAAAGTTTTCATAACCCATTTATATTCTTATTTATATTCACAAATAAAAAATGTAATATAAATTCAAAAAACTAAATTAAAAACTCAAACCCAACTCAAGCCATTGTTCATCCTTTGAACTTGTAAATTGTCAAATGAATCAAAACCCATTTGACTCCGAATCACTTGCAAATGAATTTATATTTCAATGATAAGTCCATATGTGAGTTCAACCAAACTTGAATCAAGCCTTGATCAAGTCAATTGACCCACTTAGGCTCACTTGACCCAAAGTGACCTAAAACACCCTTTTGAACCAAATTCTAATCCTACCTAAATTGGATTAAACTAAGCCCACCTAAGCCTCACATTGTGAGCAACAATCATCATGAGATGATCAATCACTCAAATTGGGTCAAACCAAATCAACACTTAGCCAAAATGAAACCCAAACTAGCAAAATCCACCATATGCCAAAATTGATTGAAACCATTGACCAAAAAACCAATTCATGATCAATGCTTGAACATGACCAAGTCATCATTTGAGCTTAGCCTAATTGGCCACTTAACCCAAATTGACCCAACATGACCTAAAAAGTCAAAATATGTCAAATCTTGATCTAAGACAAATTGATTGCAACCAATGGGTCAAATTCATTCTAAACCAATTATTGAACTTGACCAAAGCCTTAATTACCAAACCAGACCCAACCTAGACAATTGATCATGAACCCAACTTGACCTAAAAGGTCAAATTGACTTGAAACTTAACCAAACCAAAATTGATTGAAACCAAAGCTTGCAAAATATTTCAAATGACCAATCAAACCTAAACCAACTCATGACAAAACCATTGGGTCAAATAATAAATTTGACCCATTTGACCTAAATGAAATCAAATGAAAAAAGAAATATAAACCAAATTGACCCAAACCAATGATGCCAACACTTTTCAAATGGTCATATGAACTTGACCCAACCCTTGGTTTGATCCAATTTGACCAATTGGTCAACTTGACAAAGTTAACCCATGTTGACCTAAATGGGTCAACATAAAATGATATCAAATTAACACCAAATTCATTGAAAATTTGCACAACCCAATTTCAAACTATTCTAAATTTGCCTAAATTGAAATCAAAGCTAAATGACCATTTTACCCTAGGTCAAGGTGTAATGGCAATTCCACTTGGAATTTGGTCAAATCCTTTCATGGCCACTTGGCACCCTCTTAGTGGACTAAGTGGACATTAATAAGTGTGGTGCATATGACCCAATGGGTTTGGGTCAGCCAAACCCAACCCAAGGCCAAAATTGACCACCTAATTCTCCACATGGAGTCACTCCTCCACTCAAATGAGTACATGGAAACTTCACCACTCCACTCTGTGAAAACTAAACCATGTGGAGCTTAAAATGGCCTAACCAACCCACTCATTGTGATTTGATCAAAATGGAAGAGACAAGCTTTCTGATCCTTGTAAAGGGAGATATACTCCCCTAATTCCACTTCATGACCTCTTGCATTCAATTAAGTGATGGAACTGGATGAAGCATTGTCAAGCTCTCCCAAAGTTTCCAAAGCTCATTTAAATTCTCCATTTTAGATTTCTTCAAAGCAAATAGGGAGCTCATTGGAAATTCCACTTTGCTCAATTCAGCACCAAACTCTAATTGGTCTTGAAAGCACCATCAGAGGACCAAATCGAGCTTACCCAAGGTGTTTCCTAAGTGTTCAAGCCAAGGGAAGAGGGGTCTAGACCAATGACGTAAGAATTTGAGCTCATCTTGGCCAATAGAAGGATCCACTTGATCTCAAGCCTTCAAACCTTCAACAGGCTCACTAAAAGCTACCTCGATGGTTGGGAGCATCGGTGATAGCCTCCAGCAAGGTATGAATCTAAACCGAGGTTAGGCTCAATTTTCTTTGGTCTTTTGTGAAGGAAAGTATAATCTCAAGTGAAATTGACCATTGGATCTTCTCCTTCTTTCTTCTTGATGGTGTGGTTTGATCTTTGCTCAATCCAAGCTCACGTGAGCTTGGATCAAGCCCCACGACGATCGCTCCTCCCGCAGGGGGATGAATCATGGACCATCCCGCATATTTTGAATGGACGATCATTAATATATGTTAGATCTACGAAACCATTTAGAGAATGTGGGTTTAATCCAAACCTTTCAATTTTAATCGGACGGTCGGGAAATCAAGAAGTGTACCGATGCACTGATTTGACAACTTAAATAACCAATCTTGTTGGACCATGTGGAAAGTGTCTGCCGCATTAGTGGTCCATATGGAACCATCGGATTAGTTATATAATTAAAGATTTAATGACCTCTTAATTATAAAACTTCAAATATTCATAACTAAATGTAGAAAAATCCAAAAATACAAACTCAACTATATTTGAAAGATAATTCAAAGGGAATAATATAAAATTAATTTTAATTGATTTTGAATAGTGATATTTTCTTAATTTAAGTTTTATTAGGGATGTAATTATGTTAATTACTCCTTATTGCAATAATTTATTCCAAACTCTAGGGTTAATTAGTGGGATGACCTCATGATTTTATTGAAATTTATTATTGGACTAATTTAGGTAATTGCTTGTTTCATCTCTAATCACTCTCTTAATCAATTAAATGATTAATTAACTAATTAAATGATGATAAATTCATTAATTAAATTTGTTAATCATCTTGAAAGTGGATAGACTTAGGGAATGAGATTAGGATGCATTTTCCAAATTCTTTTCCCCTAAGTCTATTTCATTTAAATGAAAACTTAATTAATTTACAAATTGATTAATGATTTAATCATTTCATCAAATAGCTTAATTAACCAAATTCAAAAAAAATTTAATCCAAAAAGTTAATCACTTAATCAATCCTTTCTTGGGTAGATGCTTAGGTGTTCACAAGTAAACTTAAGGAAATCAAATCCAACCTACATGTGTGGAAGGGTTATGAAAGTACTTAATTAAACACCTTAGCTTAATTAATCAATATTATGAGCCAACCGTGCAGGCCTTTCTTTCTTAGGGTGCATTATGATTTAAATTCAATGCATATCATATGTTGGCTGACAATTGTTTGAATAATTATGTTAAGGAGGTGTAAGTAAGGGGTAATTAATAAACTTAATTTACACCTTAATGTAAACAAAATATAAAATCAATCTAATGGTTCTAAAAATTAAACTAAAATAACACACATATGTGGGAGATGGGTTAGGACCAGCAAATCTTTTAACATTTTCTAAATTCAAATCAAACTCATAATAAAACTAAAAATTTCTCTAAACAATTTGATTCACTTTAAATGATCTTATTCCATAGGATTATCTTTAGTAATTAAGTAAGGTGAATGAAATTACATGCTTGCATCACTTTATTTCTTTCCTAACATGCTAAATGTGTATGTCATATGAAAATCATGCATTCATGTCTTTTGAAAAATCAAATTAAAATGAAATGTTTCCTTTATGTCAAATTGCATATTTTGGCTAAAGTAAGAATATGAATGGCTATTATCACTACTAAAAAAAAAATTATTTTCCAAACTTAGAAATAAAATATTACAAATGAAAGGTATGCTTATAATTACCTATAAGTTTGCATGTGAGTATAATATAAAATGTGTATTATGTGACTTTTCCTTCTCTTCTTTTTTAACATAGTTTTGAATAGGATTTGCAAAGTGTATAGTTCATTTAAAAAAGAACACAACACTTAAATTCTTTCCTATGTTATCCTTTAAGAGGGAACTTCACATTTGCATATGTAAATTGCATAACCAAATCAAAACAAACAAACATAAACTTTTTGCATGATTCTTTTTCCATTCTTTTTTTTGGTGCATGCACATGTATTTAAGAAAAGTGGTATATTATTCTGGACACCCTGGGGTTGTGAGACTTTAAGTAGCCCCAAGTAGGTCTTGTACCTTACACCCATGGTTTAGAAAATAATGGCATCATACTCACATATATCTTTCATACATGTAAATGTGCATTTGATTAATGGATAAAAGAACCCTCTTTATACTTAATAAAATCATGCATATATGAAACATTACAAATTTCCTTAAGCAACATCTCTTAGCATTCATCATGAAGTCTAACATTTCCATTTGCATGTATAGATATGCTTAGGGTTCATCCATATGCATGTTACACATGTTGGAAAGGAATAAAGTGTTGTGTGTTTTGTGATAGTAATTCACTTTACTTAATCTTAAAATGTCTTTCTCTTTGAATAAGTTTGTTTAGAAAAAAATCTTACCCTAGGATTAATTAAAATACATAATAAGCCATTCACTAAAAAAATGGTTAGTAATTACTTAAGGTAGGGAGGAAAGAGAAGATCTCTTCTCTTTTTCTCTCTTTACAACACTTAGTAATTTATGGTAGGTTCATTTAAACCAAATAAAATCATAAAATAAAATCAACCAAATCAACTAAATCACTTAAATGAAAGCACCCTCTAAGTTGAACCCTTCATACTTACAAAACTCTAAACTTAAAGCCTAGCTAAGACATACCACGCAAGCCTTAAATGGCACATAAATTAGTCTAAGTCACCATTTCTAGTCCTATATTAGGGCGGTGCATGGTTTGATGTTTGCTTTTATTTTGTGATGTGATATTTTAGTTTGGATGTTAAGGTGTATGTGCGTAGACTGGATGGTAGGGTGATCTTAGTCTAACAATTGTCTTCTGCATGGGATTATGCTTAAGGGGTGTTGTAATAAAATTATAAATTCTTTTTGCTATGCAGGTTGCTTATACCCCTAAGCATAATTCAAAATAGGTCAGGTGGACTTGGTTACCCATCTGTGGGGTGCTAAGTCCAATTTGTTCATATACATGCTTGGGATTGTGTGGTTTGTTTAGCTAATCACTGTTATATAGGTTTTAGTTAGATTTAGTTTTCATATTTTCATGTAATTTTTCAATTAATGAATGAATATTTTGGGGATTAGGATGAACATTAGTCATAAGACTATGTCTTATATACCATGTGAAGCCTTTAGAGCAAACACCTTCCAACCAACCAAATGAAAAAAGAAGAAAGAAGAAAGAAGAAAGAAGAAAGAAGAAAGAAAAGAGGTAGGGAGAAATGAAGAATGAAGACTCCCATAACATGAATTCCATTTTTATTGTAATTAGTTTATTTATAATCCAGGTTGTATAAGGGTAGAGCTCGGCTACCCAATTTGTTTTTGGGTTTGTGCGGTGGATCCCGACCACAAAAGGCCTCTTATTCTTTTGCACTAGCTTTATAAATTGTTTGATGTTTGTTTAGCTTGTACATTAAAATAACATATTTTCATGGTTTCTTCCTTGCTTTGATGAATGGCCTAGATGCAATTAGCTCTTAGGAAAAGTAAATTTTCTAATTAATCAACTCAAAATTAATAACTCATAACCTCACTTAAAGCCTAGTATAAAACAAGATAAAAGATTTAGCAACCCTTAGCTTGATGTTGTATGTTTCCACATCATGCATAAAAAGCATCTTGTTTCACTCTTGTTAGGGATGACTTCCACCTTTGCTAGGGAACTTGGCTTGACCTTTGAGAGACATGATAGAAATACACCTCCTTCTTGTGATTTCAGCCCATAATCAAATTTCTCATGCATTAGGCATATGAATCCATAGCCTATGTCAAATCAACTATCAAGAAATAAAAATAAAACATAACAAAATTTGCATTAGATTTAAGTCATTAAATCATGCCTTACTTGATCTAGTCTCTTAGGGAGTGTGTTTAAAAACTTAGTCTCTTTCTAAAAAAATAACAGCTTAGCTATCTTGCAAAAGCATATGACTTGCCCACATGTACTTAAAATCATTGAGGAGTTAGCAGCCACCATGGATTGTAAGTTCAAACAATTGGGTGGTTTATCCTCTTATGGAGGTAAGCACCCATCTTCACCTTAAATTTTGCTGCTTTAGCTCAAAGATCCCTAGATTTAGGTTCAGAGGTTGCTACTTCCCTTTGCGGGCTACAAGTATAAATGCTCACCTCTAAGGCATTTCCATGACCTTGTGTTGTGGAATTGTAAGCCCTAGATTTCTAAATAAAAATTTAACTCAAATAAATAAATCACTTCAATTTCAAAAATATAAAGACCAAACATAGATATTTTGGGGGGCGCTTACTAGCTTCCTAGTATCTGGTGAAATATATAATCCCATCTTCATCTTATCCTTTTGAAAAGATAGGTGAAGATAAAAATATATGCCTTGTTAGGACACCACATAGATCCATAGATATTCTTATTAGGGTGATCGGGTAGGACATTGAGAGAAGGTGTACTATCTCGAAAGATAGAAGTCACCACTCTACAATGGACCTAATCACCTGAATAAGGACTCATAAAGATTATGGGTCTTCATACGTACCAGAGATTCTTCCCCTACTTTACATGGAAAAGTAAAACATGATTTATTTTAAACCAGGTTTATTAACTTCCTTATGGAGGTAAGCCCCCATAGTTAATTACATCCTAAGGAATGAGATTTCTTAGGAATACTTTTGATTAAGGTAAATGATCATTGTCTCCAAAGATTACAAAGATAGGACTATCAATCAATTGGTTTATTTTTAGAAGATCAAGTGGGATTGATCAAGAGGAGGGAGTTATTATCAAAACCAAAGATAGATAAGTTGGAGATGCTTAGGATACTAGGAAACCTAGTAAGCATCCCAAACTATCCTATGGTTGGGCTTTTTATCTTTAAAATTGATTTATTTGAGTTGAATTTTATTAAAAAATTTATGGCTTATAATTCAATGACACAAGATCATGGGAATGCCTAAGAGGTAAGGATTTATGCTTGTGGCCCACAAAAAGAAGTAGCAACCTCTGACCTAAATCTAGGGGCTTTGAGGGCCAAAGCTCGACTTAAATTTAAGGCAAAATGGGTATATGATTTACCTCTACAAGAGAGGATAAACCACCCGATTGTTTGGACTTACAATCATCTCGGAGTGGTCACCAACTAACTCTTCTTACAACTTTAAATACATGTTGGAAAGTCATATGCTTTTGCAAGATAACTAGGTTGTTGTTTATTTAGAAAGAGAATAAGTCTTTAAACACACTCCTTAAGAGACTAGATCATGTAAGGCATGATTAATGACTTAAATCTAATGCAAATTTTTTATGTTTATTTTTTCATTTTGAACTATTGATTTGACACAAGCTTATAGGATTCATATGCCTAATGCATAAGAAATTAGGGCCAAAATCGCAAGAAAGGAGGTGTTTCCACAATACCTCTCAAAGGTCAAGCCAAGTTCTCTAGCATAGGTGGAAGCCTCCACATAAGAGACAAGATGTTTTTTTTTATGCATGATGTGAAAACATACAACATCCAACGGGTTGCTAAATCTTTTATTTTGCTTTTATAACTTAGGCTTTAAATGCAGTTATGAGTTGTTAATTTTTAATTTTGAGTTGATTAGTTTGATAGAAAATTTATTTTTCTCTAAGAGCCTAATCAGATCTAGGCCATTCATCAAAGGAAGAAACTAGAAAACATGTCATCTTATCTTGCAAAGCTAAACATCAAACATTTATAAAGCTAGCTAAAGAATAGAGGCCTTTTGAAGTCCAGCACAAATCCAAAATGTAGCCTAGCTCTACCCTTATACAACTTGAATTACAAATGAATTAATTATAATCAAGAAGGAACTCATGTTATGGGGGTCTTCATTCTTCATTCATTTGTTCTTCTTTCTTCTTTCTTTTTTTTTCATTCTTCTTTCTTCTTTCAATTGGTTAGAAGGTAGTAACTCCAAAGGCTTCACATGGCACATAAGACATAGTCTTATGACCAATTTTCATCCTAATCTTCCATAATAATCATTCTAAATCCTAATTATAGAATTACATAAAAATGGGAAAAGTAAATCTAACTAAGACCTGCTAAATAGTGATTAGCTAAACACCCCACACAATCCCAAGCATGTATATGAATAAATTGGACTTAGCACCCCACACATGGGTAACCAAGTCCACTGCCTATTTTGGATTATGCTTAGTATAAGCAACCTACACAACAAAAGCATTTATATTTTTATTACAGCCCTTAAGTACAATCCTATAAGACAAATGGTTAGACTAAGATCATCCTACCATTCAGTATGCACATACACCCTAACATCTAGATTAAAACATCACATAAATAAAAGAAACATCAAACCATGCATGGCCAGCAGACTAGAGACTTTTGTGTGTGTCATTTAAGGTTTTGTGGTATGTCTTAGTTAGTTTTTAAGGTTAGAATTTTCTTATGAGAGTTCAACTTAGAGGGTGATTTCATTTATGTGATTTAGTTGATTTGGCTAATTTTATTTTTATGATTTGATTTGGTTTTAATGAATCCACAATTAATTACTATGTTGTAAAGAGAAGAAAAGAGAAGAGAACTTCTTTCCCCTACCTAAGTAATTTCTAAGGTAGTGATTTTTGTTTATTGAATATTTTATTATGTGTTTTAATTAATCCTAAGTTTAGATTTTCTAAACAAACCTATTCAAAGAGAAAAGCATTTTAAGATTAAGTAAAGTGAATTACTATCACAAAACACATAACACTTTATTTCTTTCCAACATGTAACATGCATATTGAATGATCCTAAGCATATCTATACATGCAAATGGAAATATTTAGCACACCTCAATGATGTTTGTTTAGGAAAATTTTGGAATGTTTCATGTATGCATGATTTTGTTAAGTAAAAAAAAGAGGGGTTATTTTATCTATTATTCATATGCACATTTACATGTATTAAAGATGTAAGTGAGTATGGTGCCATTTTTTCCTACACCAGGGGTGTAAGATACAAGGCCTACTTGGGGCTACTTAAAGCCTCGCAACCCTGGGGTGTCCAGACTAATATATCACTTTTCTTAAATACATGTGCATGTACAAAAAGAAATGCATGAAAAAAGAATCATGCAAAAGTTTATGTTTTGATTTGGTTATGCAATTTACATGTAAATATGAAACCCCTCTTAAATGATAACATAGGAATGGATGTAAGCAAGTGTTGTCTTCTTTCAAAGGAACTATACACTTTACAAATCCTATTCAAAACTATGTTAAAAGTGAGAAGGAAAAGTCATATAATGCACATCTTTATATTATACTCACATGCAAGCTTATAAACAATTATAAGTAGCATATTTCATTTGTAATGTTTGGTGTATAGGTTTTGAAAATAATTTTGATTTAATAGTGATAATAGTCATTCATATTCTTACTTTAGCCAAAACATGCAATTTGACATAAAGAAAATATTTCATTTTAATTTTTATTTTTCAAAGGTATGAATGCATGATTTTCATATGTCATACATATTTACCATGCTAAAAAAAATTAAGTAATAAGTATATAATTTCATTCACCTTAATTAATTCCTAAAGATAATACTATGGAATAAGATCATTTAAAGTGAATCAAATTGTTTAAAGGAAATTTTGATTTTTTTTTTTTTGAGTTTGATTTGAATTTAAGAAATGTGAGAAAGTTTGCTAATCCTAACCCATCTCCCACATGTGTATGTTGTTTTAGTTTAATTTTAGAACCATTAGATTTATTTTATATTTTGTTTAGGTTAAGGTGTACATTAAGCCCATTAATTACCCCTTACCTACACCACTTTAACATATTTAACCAAATAATAATGAGCCAATGAATGACATAAAATCACAAAGAATTTAAATCAACAATGCACCTAAGAAAAAAATGGGCCTAATGCATTTGGATCATAATTAATAATTAATTAAGCAAAATGGTTTAATTTAAGTACTTTCATAACCCTTCCCACACATATGGGTTAGATATGATTTCCTTAAGCTACTTAGTTATTGAACACCCAAGCATCTACCCAAGGAATTGATTAAATTTAGATTGAATTGATTTTAAAACTTTGATTGATTAAGCCATTTAATAAAGTGATTAAACTATTTAATTAATTTGCACCTTAATAAGATTTTTATCCAAATGAAATAAACATAGGGAAAAGATTTGGGAGAGAACTCATAATCTCATTCCCTAAGTCCATTCAATGTTCTAAGGTAATTAGCAAACTTAATTAATGAATTTAATTTAATAGGTCAATTAATCATTTAATTAATTAAGATAGTGATTATGAGTGAATCAAGCAATTAATTAAACCATTAATAAATCCCAAAAAAAAAATTAGAGAGGCGTAAGTCATCCCAAACATACCTAGAAGTTTGGAATTAATCAATGGAATAATTAGGGGTAATTAACATAATTACATTCCCAATAAAACTAAAATTGCATGAAATTTACTATTCAAAATCAATTAAACTTAATTTGATATTATTCCCCTTTGAAATATCTTCAAAATGCATTTGAGTTTGTATTTTTATGATTTCTTTACATTTAGTTATGTAATTTTAAAGTTTCTATGATTAGGGAATAATTAAATAGCCTAATTATATAACTAATCCCATTGGCACCATGTGGATTGATGCGGCGTGCGCTTTCCACGTGGCATGATCAGATTGGTTATTTAAGTTATCACATCGTACACTCATCACGACTTTCTTCTGACCCCGATCAAAGATTGGATGGTCAAGATCAAAGTGGTATTAAAGGGATTAAATAGCAGATCTCACATGTTTTAATCGACCGCCCATCCAAAATACATCGATGGATGGTCCATGATTCATCCGCCCTTGTCTGGAGATGGCGATCCGCCCTTAGGCTTGATCCAAGCTAGTTCTGGATTGAGTAAGGATTGATCACACACCATCAAGAAGAGATAAGCAAGACATCTAACGGTAAACTTCACTTAAGGTCACACTTTCCTTCACAATGGACCAAAGAAAATTTAGCCTAAACTCGATTTTGAATAGTACCACACCGAGGCTATCACCGGCACTCCCAACCGTCGAGGTAGCTTTGTCTAGCAGCCTATTGAAGGTTTGAAGGCTTGAGGTTGAGTAGATCCTCTAATTGGCCAAACTCCTCCTCAGGCTTGCAGCTTAGCTTCTCCCTCCCATGCCTTGGAAGCTTGTATGAAGACTTGGGTGAGCTGATTGAGTCCTCCAAGGTGCTTGTGAGGAATTGAGCTATGGTAGTGAATTGAGCAAAGTGGAAATCCTTCCTACCTCCCCTATTTTTGGCTTGAAGAAACCGAGAATGGAGAAATGGGAAGTGCTTTAGGAAGCTTAGAGGAACTTGAAGAAGCTTACTATGAGTGAAGCTCAATTGATTGAGTGATCTCAATTCAAGTGAAATTAGGGGAGTATAACTCCCCACAAGGATCGATGGCGAGTGTTTTTTCCATTTTGATCAAATTGATCCCATAAAGTGAGTTGGTTAGGCCATTTTCAAAATGATTCAATTTTGGCAGAGGAGTGGAGTGGTGAAGCTTCCATGTGCTCATTTGAGTGGAGGAGTGATCCCAAGTGGAGACTTTCATATTGGGTGGACCCAAATCCATTGGGTCATGTGCACCACACTCATTAGTGTCCACTTGGTCTACTAAGAGGGTGCCAAGTGGCCATGAAAAGGATATGATCAAATTCTAAGTGGAATTGGCCATGGGTTACCCCTTGACCTAGAGGTGAAATGGTCATTTGGCTTTAATTTCACTTTGGGCAGATTTAGATTAGTTTGAAATTAGTTTGGTCCAAATTTCAAAGAATTTGGAGTTGATTTGATATCATTTGGTTCATGTTGACCCATTTAGGCCAAAATGGGTCAACTTGGGTCAAGTTGACCAATTGGTCAAATTGGGTCAAACCAAGGGTTGGGTCAAGTTCATATGACCTGAAATGTGTTGGCATCATTGGTTTGGTTCAATTTGATTTATATTTGGTTTTGGTTCATTTGATTTCAATTAGGTCAAATGGGTCAAGTTGACCAATTTGACCCATTTGACCCAATTGGGTTGGATCATGGGTTGGTTTAGGTTTGGTTGGTCATTTGAAATATGTTGTAAGCTTTGGTTTCAATCAATTATGATTTTATTTGATTTTGGTTCAATTTGACCTTCTAGGTCAAGTTGGGTCAATTAGGCTAGGTTGGGTCTAGCCAATTGAGGCTTTGGTCATGTTCAATAAATGTTTTAGAATGAATTTGACCCATTGGTTGCAATCAATTTGACTTAGATCAAGATTTGACACATTTTGACTTTTTAGGTCAAGTTGGGTTAAGTGGCCAATTGGGCTAGGTTAGGCTCAAATTATGACTTGGTCAAGTTCAAACGTTGATCATGAATTAGTTTTGATCAATGGTTTCAATCAATTTGGCCTATGGTGGATTTTGGTTAGTTTAGGTTTCATTTTGGCTAAGTGTTGACTTGGTCAACCCTTAGGTTTGACTTGGTTTGACCCAATTTGAGTGATTGATCATCTCATGATGATTGTTGCTCATAATGTGAGGCTTAGGTGGGCTTAGTTCAATCCAAAGGATTAGAATTTGGCTCAAAATATACTTTAGGTCACTTTAAGTCAAGTGAGCCTAAGTAGGTCAATTGACTAGATCAAGGCTTTATTCAAGTTTGGTTGAACTCACATATGGACTTATGATTGAAATATAAATCTATTTACAAGTGATTTGGAGTCAAATGGGTTTTGATTCATTTGACAATTTCAAGTTCAAAGGATGAACATGAGTTTGACTTGGGCTTGAGTTTAGAATTTAGTTTTGGTTTGATGATTGAAGAATTGATTGAATCATGAGTTTGGTTTTAGGGTAGATTTGGGTTTGAGTATTGAATTTGGTTTTGGATATTTGAATTTATATTTCATTTATATTTGTGAATATAAATGAGAATATAAATGGTTATGAGAAAATTTCTTGAACTTGAATTGATTTGACTTTGATTTGAAGGAGTTCAAGGATTTATGTTGAAAGAGTTTAGAGTTTGAATGGATTTGGATTTAAATTTTGAATTTATTTTGGTTATCAGAATTTATATTTCATTTGTATTTGTGAATATAAATGAGGATATAAATGGGTTATGAAAAAGTACTTTGAATTTGAAGTGGTTTGAATTTGATTTGGGTTAAGTCTATAAGGTGAAATCCAAAGGGGTTTTGGAAACATTTTAGATTTGGACTTGAGTTTTGAATTTAGTTTTGGTTATTTGAATTTATATTTCATTTATATTTGTGAATATGAATGAGAATATAAATGGGTTGTGAGAAAAAAAATCTTTTGACTTTGAGTTGATTTGGATTTGATTTGGGTGAAGTCCATAAGATGGAATCAAAGTGACTTAAGAAAGATTTTTGAATTTGGAATTTAATCATGAGATTCAATTATTTAGAATTGATTCATGATTTGAGAAAATACATTGGAATTGATTTAAGGTTTGTTTTGGAATTGAAGTTGATTTGAATTTGAGGCTGATTTGGATTTGGAGTTTGACTTGAAAGAAGAGAGTAAGGATTTGGTCTGAGAGAAGGAAAATTTTCTAACACCCTAAGGCATAGCCTATTCCTATGGCTAACTCTTCTAAGTCTCTAGGGTTAGGTTAAGTGTCACCTAATCACTAGAAGTGTCTTAAGACTAAGGAACTCTTAGTATCTAAGAAGAGTCTTATATCTAAGATGGAGGGGTTGAGAGCTCATTCTAAAAATGTGGTCAATAGTATCATAAACATCCGCTACTTATCTTACTTTGGCTTTGATAATAAATCCCTCCTTTTGATCAATCCCACTTGATCTTCTAAAAATAAACTAATTAATTGATAGTCCTATCTTTGAAATCTCATTCCTTATGATTTAATTAACTATGGTGGCTTGCCTCCATAGGGAACTTAACGAACCTGGTTTAAAATAAACCCTACTTTACTTTTTCATGTAAAGTAGGAGAAGAATCTCTAGTACATATGAAGATCCATAGTCCTTAGGAGTCCTTGATGTGATTAGGTCCATCAGGATAGTGACTGCTCTCAAGATAGTACACTATTCCTTAATATCATACTCGATCACCCTAATAAGAACATCTGCGGATCTACATGGTGTCCCAACAAGCAGCGATTTATTTATTTTTTATCTATCCTTTCCAAAAGATAGAGGAAGATAAGAATAAAACTCACCACAGATTTTTCTGGTTACTCCACTAGGGAGGGTTCCTCTCTCCATCTTTGGTAAATGATCATTGTCTAAGTATGTGGGTTTATACTTTGTGTAAATCCAATACTATATTTATTTTCCATTGGCACCTAGTTTATTTCATCCTTAAGCTAAGCTAGCCAACATCCTTTAGGTTTTAGGACCTCACCTGTAGGTCTTAAAGCCCCAATTGGGTTTTCCAATAGGTGAAAATAAAAATTTAATAAAAGTAAATAACCAAAGACTTCCTTCTTACCATTTCTATGGTAAGGTGAGGTTCATTCCAAATAATAATAACAAATCCTTTATAAAAATATCAATTTCCAGAAAGCACTTTTTCAAAATACACATGATAAAATGTTTACACAATTTTTTTCATAAATCAACCTCATCTAATAATCTTCATGATTATTATATGTAGGATCTTTTCAAAATCAAATTAATAATCATTCTAAAAGCATAAATGAACTTCCTCATTCAAGAATGAGGATTTCATTTTCAAAAATAAAATCAATAATCATATTTTCCAAAAGCACTAATGAACATCCTTATTCAATTTATTTTGATGGACATTTCACTTTCAAAATAAAATTTGAAATCATAATTTCTAAAAGCATAAATGAACATCTTCACTCAATTTATTTTGATAGAGATTTCACTTTCAAAACAAAATCAACAATCATGTTTTCTAAAAGCACAAATGCACATCTTCACTCAATTTATTTTGATGAAGATTTTATTTTCAAAATAAAATTTAAAATCATGTTTTCAAAAGCAAAATGAATATCCTCAATTTCTTGAATGAAGATTTCATTTTCAAAACAAAACCAATGATCATCCCTTCAAAATTAACAATCATCTTTTCAAAATCCAAACAACATATGGATCTTTCATTTAGCATACCCAAATTTGCTAAATGAAAATCCTCTTTTCAAAAATCAAACAACATTTGGATCTTTCATTTGGCATACCCGAATTTGCTAAGTGAAGATCCACTTTTCAAAATCAAACTCACAAAAATGAAACACATTTGGATCTTTCATTTAGCATACCCAAATTTGCTAAGTGAAAATCCTCTTTTTAAAATCAAAATCATAAACACACATGGATCCTTTATTTAGCATACCTAAATTTGCTAAGTAAAGAATCCTCTTTTTAAAAATCAAAAAAACAACATTTGGATCTTTCATTTAGCATACCTAAATTTGCTAAGTGAAGATCCACTTTTTAAAATCAAAATCATCCAAACACAAAACACATTTGGATCTGTTATTTAGCATACCTAAATTTTCTAAGTAAAGAATACTCTTTTCAAAAATCAAAACAAAAAATACATTTAGATTTTCTTAGCATACTTAAATTTGCTCAGAATCCTCTTTTCAAAATCATCAAAATAAAACACATTTGATTGTAGCATACTTAAATTTGCTAAGAATCCTCTTTTCAAAATCATACAAACACAAAACACATTTGGATCCTTTATTTAGCATTCCTAAATTTGTTAAGTAAAGAATCCTCTTTTCCAAAATCAAAAACATAAAATACATTTGGATTTCCTTAGCATACTTAAATTTACTAAGAATCCTCTTTTCAAAATCATCAAAACAAAGCACATTTGGATTTCCTTAACATACTTAAATTTGCTAAAAAATCCTCTTTCAAAATCATCCAAACACAAAACGCATTTGGATCCTTTATTTAGCATACCTAAATTTGCTAAATAAAGAATCCTCATTTCAAAAATCAAAACACAAAATACATTTGATTTCCTTAGCATACTTAAATTTGCTAAGAATCAACTTTTCAAAATCATCAAAATAAAATATGTTTGGATCCTTTATTTAGCATACCCAAATTTGCTAAGTAAAAGAACCCTCTTTTCAAAAATAACAAAACATTTGGATTCTTCATTTAGCATACCCAAAATTGCTAAGTGAAGATCCCATTTTCAAATTCACACATGATTCACAAACAAGCAAAAGAAGAAGAAAATTGTTTTCAAACACCATACATAGCATACCCAAATTTGAATTCCAAAATCACAAATCAAAATAAAATCAATTGACCCTTTACTTTAACATACTCAAATTTATTAAATAAAGGGTCCTCAAACTCAAAAAATCAAAGTCAAATATGAACCTATGGAAGCATCAATCTCTCCAAAGACATTTGAACCCATTTTTAACATACACAAATTTGTTGAAAATCAATTTTACATTCAAAAAGTCTCCTTTACAATCAATTTCAAAATCTCTCCAAATTCATTTGAGCCACACTTAACACTTTCAAGTTGTTGAGTGTGGGTTCAAATTCTAAATCAAAATTCAAAAATTAACAATGCAGAAATCTGATTCAAACTTGTTTCTCAATATTGCACACTTTTAGTCAATTTTAGTCAGTTTAGTTCAGTGCAATTCAGTTCAATGGCAGCACAGAAATATGTCTTTACATTTCCTTTCGGGATGGATTTGACCTTGGATCGGGCTAGCTTGAGTTTGCCCACCTCATCCATTTTGGCCGAGGCTTTGAGGGGGCTAGGATCACATGTGAGGGGACCACCCTCATAACAGTCAGCAGAAGAGTGGTGACCGAAGCTCATCCGTTGAGTTACCATTTGATTCAGATTCCCTCATAAGAGGAAGGCTATGGCGTTCCCACAAGAGTAGTTACAGCTATGCCCAGTTGTTCCCCTTTGTTGCCCTAGTGGGCTAACACCCACTTGCATCTTCCAAGGGGAAGGCTCCATTCGTGGATAGCCTTCCTTACCTTGAGGTAGAGTCAATTCCCCACCGTGGCTCAAAGATCAAAACAAGAACATGATCAAGCGGTCATCATGCATCGAGGGAGCTAGAGGGAGCCAATCAATTTATAGCAGAGGAGGTACCTAGGATAGTGTCTCCTCATCATAGAGAATAAGTTCCATCCCCTCCGGTTGATAGAGGTTTGGGAGGATTTCCATTTTAAGATTGATCTAAGGTAATCTTGCTTTTTTATATTCATATCTCTTTGTATTACTATGGAGGAGCTTTCTCAATTGTTTTAAAGAAGCATTTTGGAAGCTTGATATAGAAAAATTAAAATGAGTAGCTCTTGCATTTCTTACTTGATTTATATTGATGATGTACAATTTTTTGGAAAAGCTTCAACTCATAACAAACAAGGGCTTAAGATTATTTTAAATTCAATATCAACCTCATTAAATTACCTCTAACTCAATATATGCTCACTTAACTTGAACTATTGATTTTTCTATTAACTCTTCAATCTTTGACTTTCTATCTCTTATAGATAAAATCAAATCATCATTAGATGTTTGGAAAGCTAAATGTTTGTCTATGGCCAAAAGACTTTAGTTATGGAAACACAATAAGCTTAATCAATATCTTGCTTATTAGATCATTAATAATCTTTGTTCTAAAATTTTGTTTCATGAAAAACTATAGAAAAATATTTGTATATTATTTCCTAGAATAAAACATATTGAACCAATGATTTTGATGGTTTAGGAATCTATAATGTTGTTTATTTATCAAAGACATTTGCTCTACACTACTTCTGAGATTGTAGCATACCAATAACTTAATTTTTTATTGTTAATGGATAAATATATTATTTTATAGTAATGTCCTTCTACGTTAATTTATTCATTAGTTAAAATAGATGTATGTTTATGACGCACCAACAATATTCTATAAGAGTATGTAGTGTTGAACATATGTCACACGCTAGTTGTATATTTAATTTAAAAACATAAAAAAATTTAGACATATGTATCCTAAATAACTATGTTTAAAATTTAAAAATATAAACTAAGTGTATAATTTAATAAATAAATGAAGATAAATTTATTTTTTTACTCTTTCTTTGCCTACTATCATGATGTATGAAAGGTACATATATTTTTATTTATCATTTTGCAACCTTAAATAATATTATTTTTTTCATTCATACAATGTTAGAATTTGTCGTCACATTTCTTGCATATTTAATTTTGGCAATTACTATATATTATTTTTAATATTAAGAATTATAAAGTATAATGTCTTGTTAACTATGTGTATGTGTTATATATTTTAAAAATAAGTGTCTTAGGTTTGTGTTATTATGTTAACTTGTTCCCTTATTTGTAATCAGGTGTCTATATAATATATATTTTTTATAAGACCACATATCATTAATAAAACTTTATTTCTACAAATAATAATATTAATTGAAAAAATTATTACTTTTCTTATAATTGGATCCAAAGTTATTTAGTGAAAGAACCTAGATCTTACTTTAGAAATGAGCCAAACCAAAATTTAAGAGCAAATTAAACAAGCTAGGTCTTGGAAAATCTTATAGGGTTTAGTAGAAATCAAGCCAAATCCATTTTTAAAGTTAAGAAGAAAAAATTGAAAAGAATTGAGGAAATACAACACACACACACACACTCACACAAGAGAGAGAGAGAGAGAGAGAGAGAGAGAGAGAGAGAGATCAAATCAAATCAAATCAAATCAAAGTGTGAAAATTATCTATCAAATTATTCCTCAAATGGCTCTTTTTATAGATGAAGATCCAAGTGTATTCTATGTAATTAATAAAATTAGTATATTTTGAAATAACAAAATGGAATGATCTTAGTGTAGCTAGTTATGAAGCAAGTGAGTTTGTTTGGTGATTTGAAGGTTATTCTAGCAAAGATGAAAATTTTAAAATAACATAAACTCTAGACATTGAGATATTATTTACTTTAGTCTAATGAGTTTATAATTTTGTCCCTTTAGTACAGGGTCACTCATTTAATCACTATTCCTATATGAGCATGTTTAATATTAGATTTCTATTCAAATTTTAATTGTTACACTAAAAGACACTATAAAATGTAAAAGTTTAGCTTTATTAAACTTAAGGAATTTCATAATCTTTGTCACTTAAGTACCTAATGACCTCCCCACTATCATTAACACATAATTATCCACTAAGTGGATATGATATTATAAACAACCCCTATAGGTATAAGAGGTAGCTCCTACCATCTTGTGACAAATATATCTTTGATAATATTTATGACAGCCTAAAGCCTATAATCATTAAGATATTGTCTACCTTTTTTCTAATGACTATATGATTTTGTTCCTTTAGTGTAGCTTTTTAGGAGATCAACCTTCCTAATATGCTCCTATATGAGCAAACTTACGTTTAAAGATTTAATAAATTGAATTTCAAATATTATATCAAAATACATCTTGATATTTAAAAGTTCAATATCATTCTACTTATAGTGCTTCATAATAATAACTTGATGATTAAAATTCAAACAATTATGAACTTTATGTATCCTTAATAAGCATTTTGAGAGAAATCTTCATATAGGATCTTGTATATCAACTAGTACTTTGGGTGGATACATTCATGAAGTTGATCAAAAGTGCTTTCAAAGAGTAATCAATTTCTTAGATCATTCATTTGAGTTCACCATCGAAGTGTTAATTATTACGAAGAGTTCTTAGGCTACTTTTAATGATGTGACTCATAATAACTTCTTAATTAGTGAGGCTACATATTTCTTTTAACTAAGAGATTTTTGAGTGTGTACATGCTTCAAACTAATTATAAGTTCGAGGAGCTGCACCAAGGATAGAGTAGGATGCCAGGAGGGTTGAAAGAGAGGGGAAAGAAGATGACGATGTGAGGTCCATTATAACATATCACAAGAAGAACCAGCAAAGCAAGGGAAAGTAAAGAGATACGGGATTGGACCTCCAGCCAAAGCCGGAGGCCTGTGAAACTAGAGATCGCTAACCAAGAGGAGTAAAAGGTAGCATACCAACCAAACCCACCAAGGAAGTAAACCGACACCAGGGAGGAGAAGAAAACCCTAGCTCAAGCAGCCGTGAAAAACTTACATTAATTTTAATTTTTTAGGTGATTCACATTAATTTTTTTTTGGTGATTCACATTAATTAATTTATTTTATTTTATTTATATTTTAATTCAAAATAAAATGTATTTAATGAAGATAGTTAATTTTTAAATTATTTTAAATATTTTAAATAATATTATTTATTCTAGAAAAATAAAATTTATTTTAAAATGTAATGAGTAAACGTGTTTTTAAAAGTACCATAAAAATATAAATATAAATTATAGAATAAAATTGATCTCAAATAAGCTGTTAGTTATTAAAAATTTGATATCATTTTCTTTATATTAATATTACATTTCAGCGCCTAATTTTTAAAAAAAATTAAAGGACTGTTTAGGATCACTTCTATATTTTATTTTATGTTTAATATTTTAATTTTATTTTTAAATAAAATATATTTTATTATTATTATTATTTTTAACAATATATAAAATATCTTTAGATTATTTTGAGCATTTTTAAAATACTAAAAAACACATTAAATAAATATATTTTTAAAACAATATAAAAATAAAATTATAAATTATAAAATAAAATTGATCCCAAAAAACAATCAGGCTCTAAGAAAATAAAATGTTTGACATCAAAATCGACATTAAACAACAATTTAGCAATGCCAAGTAATTAAGACTTTTTTTATTAAACATCATCACTATACGATGATGTTCTCAATCATTCATATGAAAAGTAATAATCAATTAAAATTACCATTAACACACAAATAATTAAATCTATTTTAAATTCTCATCATGATTTAATTAATCCATCAAAATTAAGTGAATATAGATGTATACATACTTATTATATGTGATTTATATTGTATATGTATTATTTATAACATACAAATCATTAAAATATATACAACAAATTATTTTTCACCTCATTGTTTTCACATTAATTAAAATCATAATAAATCATATTATAAAACAAGTAGCACTTTTCTATTTTAATGAATTTTAAATTATAACTTCTAACTTAAAGCTAAACTAGCAATGTTATCTTTAAAAGTAAAACATTAGCGGTGACAAACTCACTTCTCATTATTTTTAATTTTTTATAATATTAGCGAAAAGGCATCCACTCCTTCAGACTAGCCCGTAAAAATAGACCTTAATAACAAAATATTAATGCTATAGAAAACACGTGGAGGTGCCTAAAGGTCCTCCAAGAGACCGTCAAAATCTCTCTCCGCCGCATAATTTAATAATTATTATAATAAAAGGGCATTTACATACATACACATTCTTATATATTTATATATGTAAAATCTAAATATAAATATTTATATATATAGTATCTAAAATTTTATTATTACAATCAAAATAGCATTTTTCTTACTTTTTTTTGAAGTTAAATTTACTTTTTGAAATATAAAAAAGTGTTATGTTTGTAAATATCAATTAGATGTTAGATATATAAATTCATAAAAATTGTATGCTATATATGTAAATTTCCTATAATAAGTCAGCATTTTGCATACATTCCTCCGCTCAATCCATCTCTCTCCGTTAAAAGAAACCTGAAAATGATGCTCTCCATCCACGTGGTTCATCTCATTCCTCTATAAATCCTCACTCTTATATTTCACCTCAAGTAATTAAATAGATGTTAAACTGTGCATAACATCCCACCTCTTCTTACCCTTTCGATATCCCTCAGATATAAATCAATTCACCTTTTCATTCTTTCTCAGCAATAATCCGTCCTCCCTTGCTCTCTTCTCCTTGCCTTCACCATCGCCTAACATGGATACCAAATACAGTGAAGAAGCCCATCAATTTCTACATGGAGATCGAAGACGGATCATGCTCGTCATCTCGGACGAAGAGGATGAAGAACAAAAAAGGAAAAACAGAGCTCCTTTGTTCACCATTAATGAAAGGAAACTACTTTTTTTCCCAATGCCTAAAGTATTATTTGGTGTGAACTGGTATAGATCATTTGATATTGAAAGCAAAGGCAAAGGTATTTTGGGATAGGAATTGAAAGAAGTTCATGTGAAATGATAACAGAAAGACTGGATTTAATGAGCGAGCGAGAGGAACGGAGTTTTATTCCTGATACGCTTAATGCTCTAATATTGATCGTAATTGGAGAATAATGGACGATGCTTTTTAATAATTATATTACAAATAATTATATATATATTATATATTTTTTTTCATTATATAATATAAATATAAGAAGATATATATATCTTTTAGTTTTCATGTATATATTTGTTAAAATAGATGCAAAATATATATTATATATTTTGTATTTTTCAGTTATTAGAAAATCCTCAATTTAGCTTTTGATATCTCTCTCTCTCTCTCTCTCTCTCTCTCTCTAAACATTGACGATAGATTTTAGATTTCCTCCCCGAATGAAAGGCAGCAAGAGATGTTATAGAAGAAGTGTAAATTATTTTACATATTTATGCTTCTATTCTATATATTTATAAATGAATTATTTTCTTTAAATACAAAGCTAGCTATTTTATGTATGTGAGCTTTTAAGAGAGAATATTATATGCGGTATTCTCATATAATTTTATATTTGAATATTAAATCAAATATAAATATTTGATAAAATAAAATATTTTATCACCTGATTGATATCCGGTTGTATCCGGCACCTAGTATCTTTTTCAGCATTTAATGTATCGGCCATATTAAATCAAGTGTAAATATTTTTAATTAGTTTTAATGATTATCATATTTAAAAAATAGT
>CM038218.1:0-86688 GCA_021442155.1 Cymbidium sinense
TTACACATTAAAGGAAGGAAAGCAAATCTAGCTACACCGAAATAAATGTTAGCTAAACACACCATACAACCCAAGCAGTTATAGGAATAATTTAGACTTAGCACCCCACACATGGGTAACCAAGTCCACCTATCCTAACTTGGGCAATGCTTAGGGGTTAAGCAACCTGCACAACAAAAAGTATTTATATTTTATTATAGTGGTCCTTAAGCACAACCCCCTGCATAAAATATGATTAAAATATCGGACTAACATTCATAGGCACACACACCTAGCATCTATGAAATAATACATCACAAAACTAAACATTCAGCAAACCGTGCACCAGCCTAACATAAAGCTAGAAATGGTGACTTAGCTAATGTGCATGTGTTAGAGTTTGTGGTATGTCTAACTTTAGAGTTATGATTTGCTAAGTGTGAGAGATTTAATTTATAAAGGTTGATTCTCTTTAAGTCATTTTGATGATTTGGGGATTTTTTATAGTATTTTTCTTTATTTCATATAGCCTACACTTAGGAAATAAGTGTTATAAAGAGAAGAAAAGAGAGAGAGTCTCTCTTTTCATATGTAATTTCTAAGGTAAGTTGATTAATGAATTTTCTTTAACGAATAATTTATTATGTGTTTTAATTAACCCTAAGTTTAGATCCATTCTAAATAACCCTATTCATTCAGAAAGGCATCTTAGGATTAATTAGGATGGATTACTTATCACACACTCATCCATTTCTTTCCATCATGTATATCATGCATATGAATAATCTTAAGCAGATCTATACATGCAATATAAATCTTAGCATACTTTGATGATGAATGTAAAGAAATATAATTTGAAATTTAAATATTTCATTTGTTAAGTGAATTTTGAATGCATGTCTTTGTTATGTAGAAAAGATGGATTTTTCATCAATTAGCTAAATACACATTCACCTGTATAAAAGTTATAAGTGAGTACGACGTCATTATTTTCTACACCAAGGGTGTAAGGTACAAGACCTACTTAGGGCTACTTAAAGCCTCACAAGGGATGTCCGGACTAATATACCACTTTTCTTAGATACATATAAATGTATGAATAACTATAAGGATGGGAAAATCCATGCAAAAGTTATGTTTTATTTGATTTTTGATTCTTTATTTATTTGCCACATCACACATGCATATGTATAAGAGTTTTAAGTGAGTATGATGCCATTATTTTCTACACCAGAGGCATAAGGTACAAGACCTACTTAGGGCTATTTAAAGCCTCACAGGCCAGGATGTCATATACTCTCAAATACATATAAATGCAAAAAAAAAACCAAATGGAAGAGCATGCAAGAAATTATGGTTGATTTGGTTGTATGATTTACATGTAATATAAAACCCTTCCTAAGTCTTAACATGAGATGCATAGGAATAGATTTAGGCAAGTGTTGTGTTCTTTTCAAATGAACTATACACTTGCAAATCTATGATCCATGTTAAGAGAAGAAAGAGAACTTCATATTACACATCTTATACTATCATCACATGCAAGCTTATAAGTATTTGTAATTATCATTACTTCATTTGTAATAATTGATTTATAGTTTTTTTTTAAAATAGTTTTGATTTAATAGTGATAATAGGGCATGAATGCATGATTTCCTATGGCAAGAAATATTTAGCATGATTGGAAAGAAATAAAGGAATGTAAGCACATGATTTCATTCACTTCTAATTAATTCCCAAGGACAATCATATTAAATAAGGTTATTTAAAATGGATCAAAATTCTTTAAGGACATTTTTATCTTTGAATTTGATTTGATTTAAGAAATATGAGAAGGGTTTCTAATCCTAACCCATTTCCCCATGTGTGAATTAATTTAGTTTAATGAAGAATATTTTAAGTTTATTTTATGTTTTGATTAGGTTAAGGTATGAATTAAATGAATTATCCCTCATATATCACCTTAAGTTAATTAACTAATTAATAATAAGCCAATATGATATGAAACCATGAAAGTAAATTTGCAATGATCCTAAGAAATAAAAGGGACCTAATGCAATTGGATTATGATTACTAATTGATTAAGTTTAAGGGATATCACTTAATTACTCTTATGATCTTCTCACACATATGAGCCAACCATAATTTTATTATCTCTCACCTTGGGTTCTTGAACACCCAAGGAGCTACCCAAGATCAATTAAAGGTTGCTTAGGTGAGGATGAATTGATTTTTAATTTTAATTTCATTAAGCTTTTAATGAATTGATTAAATGTTTTGGTTATATTTTAATTTGAAAGATGAAATTAACTTACGGGAAAGGATTAAGGGAAAGTCCTCAATCCTAATCCCTAAATCATTTAAACATTCAATTAAGTTTTGATTTCCTTATTTTTGAAGACTTAATCACTTAATTAATCAATTAATCATTCCATTAACCCATTAATTAATTTAATTTTTTAAAGATAAAGAAGACTTAAAAAATGAATTAGGAAAAATGTCCCCAATCACATCCCCTATATGATCTTACTGTTTAATAGGGATAATTATGTTTAAATGATTAATCGAGTTACTACTTATTCTTTAATTATAATTTATTGAATTAAGAGAGTGATTAGGGCTTACTCAAATGATTTCTCTAATTAAGCAATCAATAAAATCCCAAAAAATAGGGGGAGGTAAAGATCATCCCCCTAAACATTCTCTAGAAATTTGAGATTAATTGAGTGCTTAATTAAGATGTAATTAAGCTATTTAGTTTTGATAAAACCCCACTGCTAAGGTCACTATTCAAAATCAATTAATTATACTTTTCTTAGATTCTGCTCTGAAAATTCTTCAAAATGAGCCTAAGTTTGTATTTTTTTAGATTTTTCTATAATTAATTATGATTTTAGGAAGTTTTAGGATTAAAAACTAATTAATTAACCCTAACTAATCCCCTAATCCGTCAGGCCACGTGGCTGCTAATGCGGCACACTTTCCACGTGGCACGACAGGATTGACTATTTAAGTAATCACATTCTTATGTTGACTCAGTAGCGATGGACACACTTTCTCTATGGACCATCCGATCTAAGATCGGATGGCCATTTAATCCACGAAAAAAGAAATTAAAGGGTCTAAGATTTGACAGTCGCTTATCTCGATCACATGAGATGGACGGCTGATCTATCCCATTAGTGAGTGATAAAAAGATGAGCACCGCCCATCTTTATCCATTCGATCCAAGCTCACCCGAGCTTACCCGCGCTTGGATTGGGATCAAATGGATCCCACACCATCTAAAGGAGCATACAATCACATCCAATGGCTAGAATCCCTCGACATGGATATTTATTTCACAAAAGACCAACATATTCTGGCCTAAAGCTACAGTTTTGAGGAATTATCTCACCAGAGCCAATGTCCGGCGATGCAACACCGAAGGTAGCTTCTACTTGGTGAGGCTGCTGAAGAAGTCGAGCTCAATTTGGCCTTTGCTCGTTGACCAATCCACGACATGCAAGACGCTTTGATCTGTCACACCTCTGGCCACTTGGAAGCTTGAGAATTGGTTTGGTTGGCTTTGATTGGGTATGAGGATGGTGTGGGTGCAAAGAATTTGGATTTGGTTTAATAGAAGGGAGTATTACTTAAGGGAAGGATGTCATGTTTCTTTGCGAGGAATGACAATGGTCGGATGGAGAGAGCGGGGATCCTTGGAATTGCTCAGGGAGTTGAATGAGCATGGGACTCACAAAAAATTGATTCTTTAAAATTGTGCTCAAATTGAGGGGTAAACCCCTCAATTTTCCATCATTGATGGATAGCTCATGCACATTTTACCGCTCACCATCATTTGACGTCGAGTTATCTCCATCGTGGTCGCATGCCGTGGATGGAGGAGTGATGAGGGCGGACCCAATGTGAAAAGTTCTTATGGGATTGATCCAATGGGTGCTTTGAGGAGATCAACTCACCTTCAAGGGTCCACCTAGGGTGAGTGGGTAGTGTGGGGTCGTGGGAAGGCTCCATGTCAATGAGTCGCCATGCGAAGTTGACTTTAGCTTTGATCCACTGGGTCTAAGGTTTAATTCTATGGTTTGATGGATAATTTCTTTGGTGGGGTCTACTTAGCTTTTAGGCTGATTTGGGAATGAAGTAGGGCATACTTGGGTCAGGTTTGATAAAGCCCTAGGGTTCCATAAGTTGGTTTGGAGGGATTTGGCTTCATTTGATCAAAATGGGTTCATTTGGGCTAGGTTGGGTTGACCAATTGGTCAAATGGTCAAACCAAGGCTTGGGTTAGGTTCATATGATGATTTGGGATGTTTTGCTTCAATTAGTTTGGATTGGTTTGCATAGGTTCGATTTGATTCATTTGATTCAAAAGGGTCAAATTCAAGTTGACCAATTTGACCAATTTGACCAAATTGTGTTAGTGTCAAGTTCAATTGGTTGATTAAAATGATTGTAGGCTTTGGTTTAGTTTAATTTGGAATTAATTTGAATTTTAGTCAATTTGACCTTTTATGTCAATTTGGGCTAGGATGGGTCAAGTTGACCGATTGGTCAACTTGGGCTTAATCATGGCTTTGATCAAGTTCAATGAGTGATTTAGAATAAACTTGAGCCATTGGTTGCAATCAATTTGGATTAAATCATGATTTGACCCATTTTGACTTTTAGGTCAATTGGGTCACCAGTTTGGTTTGGCTCAATTAATGACTTGGTCATGTTCATTCATTGATTATGAATGAGTTTGACCAATGGTTTCAATCAATTTGGCATATGGTAGATTTTGGCTAGTTTGATTTCATTTGGGCTAAGTTGACTTAGTCAAAGGCTAGGTTTGACTTGGTTTGACCCATTTCAAGGTGGTTGATCACCCCATGATGATTGTCATGATTGAGGTTTAGATGGGCTTAGTTCAATCTAATTTGGGTTGGATTAGAACTTGGAAAAAGGTCTTTAGGTCACTTTAGGTCAAGAGAGCCTAAATGGGTCAATTGGCTTGATCAAGGCTTGATTCAAGTTTGGTTGAACTCACATATGAGGATTGCAATAAATCCAAAATTGGTTTGAGCCAAATGGGTTTTTGGTTCATATGACAATTTCAAGTCATAAGGGTTAACTTGGGCTTGATTTGGGTTGATGTGGTTTTGGTTTGATAATGATAGTTTATGTTTAGATTTTGATCCATGATTGAAGGAAAGATTGAACCATGAAGAAATCTATGAGTTTTGAGTTGATTTTGGTTTCATTTAGCCAAGTTCAAAAGTTTGGCTAAAGAGCTGAAATTAGGAATTTGATTTGATTTGAGTTTGATTTTGGTCATTTAAATTTATATTTCATTTATATTTGTGAATATAAATGAAGATATAAATGGGTCATGAGAAAATCACTAGAGTTTGGAGTGATTTGGTAGCAAATTCGATTAAGCTTAGGGATGTAGGGTAAAAGGGCTAACTTAGATTTTGATTTGGTTTGATTTATTTTGATTTGATTTGAAAGGTTTAAATTTGGATTTCATTTATATTTGTGAACATAAATGAAGGAATGATTGATTTATAAGGAAATCAACCAAGTTTGAGTTGGTTTGAAGGAGTTTTGGTTAGGTTTATGGAGGTAGGTCCATATGGCTTAAGAAGGGTCTTGATTTGGAATTTGGGATTGATTTATGTTTTGGAATTTGATTGGAGATTGAATTTGATAATTGAGAAAATTGATTTAAATAGGGGTTGATTTGGATTTGGTTAAGATAAATCTAAAGAGTCTAGAAAGGGATTTGGAGTTTGAATTTGGTGATGAATTTCAATCATTGGATAGTTGGATTTGATTTTGGAATCTGAATTTGAATTTGAGGATTGGTTTGAAAGGAGGAAGCAAGGATTGGGTTTGGGCTATAGGGTAAGCAAGTCTCTCCGAAATCCCTAAGGCACAACCTATCCCTATGGCTAACTCTTCTAAGTCTCCAGGGTTAGGTTAAGTGTTCACCTAATCACTAGAAGTATCGTAAGACTAAGGAACTCTTAGTGTCTATAAGAGTCCTAGATCAATGATGAGGAAGTTGAGAGCTCACTTCGAAAGTGAGGTCAACATTCTCCAACTGAATTATGGTTATTGTGAAAACTTCATTTATATTCCTTTCTAGCCATTACTTGTTCATGGCCATGAAAGCCACACAATACATCAAATTGAAGGCCCATTCATCCTCTACTAATATTTGGATGAAACCTATTCTAACAAATCTTCTTGTCTTTGAGGAATGCATCTAGCATTTCATGAGCATGAATATGATATATTGACACCAAATTTACAATAATGGTACTCCTAAGTCGCCAAGATCCACCTTGCTTATTCAAAGAACCTCCCCGCCACCCATTTGTTCCACCGCCGAGATCAATCCATGAAGCTCTTGATCTGGGTAGGTAAAATCCCAAAGTGCTCTTAGTGCTTCCTTCACTACGTCTAGCTTCACTTCTTCGATGGTTTCGAGTAAGAACAGAGTGAATGGAGAAAAGGATAAGGGTTTCAAATGCTTATTGGGTCGTGCGACTGGGAGGAAGGAAGAATCATGCTTGGAGAGACTGGAGAGGGTCTTCGGTTCAGCCTTTACTCTAATGGACGAATGGCTGGCCACAAGCTTGATTTGGGATGGTGTTAGGCTTCGACACCCTAGCATGAACGAGAGCTCGATTACTGCTTGGTTTGCCCTTGATCGGGAGAGAATGCCAAGCAGACTAGGGAGTTATAAGGGACGAATGAATGAGAGAGATGAAGCTATTCGGGGAGCAGTGAACCAGATTAGGATGCTCGACCGGGAGACCCTCTTGTACAACACGTGGAAAGAAGTTAGGGCTTAATTAAGTGAGGTTGTATGGGAAAGATGATCTGGCATCCCATTATTGGTCAAAAGGAGGTAAAGACATGGGAATGGGGCTGCAAGTTTCAAGGTATTGACTGGATGTGATTAAAAGATAATTAGATAGATTTATTTTGAAATGCATGCTAATCTTGATGAAATTTTAAGCACAACAACCTTAGTCAAATTGAATGTCTAATCTAGGTAATTTTGACATTCTAGATGCAATGGCATAGTACATTTTATGATCGAAGGTTGTTTTATTTAGTCTGCGTTGAATCGGATCAATTTCGATTCAAAAATATGCATTATTGCTTTCAACCACTGAAGTTCGCATAGACTCATTAAAATCGATCAAAGATAGTCTCATTTGATATATTTTATCATTTTATTGCTAACGATATGATCAATTTTATGAACGGAGGTCATTTTGGCATTGTCCCAACCTCCCAACTCTAATATGCATGTTGGCGCTTTGACGACTCGATCTCTTGATTTGTCAACCGTCGTATTATGCAATATTTATATTTCAATCAATTTCGATGTTTTGAATGCAATGGCACAGTCTGTTCATCAATCGGAGGTTATTTTGATAGATTTTGGTGATGCCTTATGCATTTCAGCTCTGATTTGTGCGATATTGCATCCGAAGTCTATCGAATTCGTCATGCTTGCTCTATTTAATTTATGTAATTTATGTGGAGGTCAACAAATGTCCCTCAATAAATATGATTCGTGCATGGAGTGAGTCATATTTGTTAAAAATTTACCCTTTAGGTTGGTCATGGATCTTGGATCATTTCAGCTTCAATTTCAATAGCATATGGAGCTTTGATAATATTTTCATTAGTATGATGCTTTATTTTGGTCAAGCTAAATGATATGATTGAATGATTTATCTTGATTGAATTGTCGGATGCATAAGAGATTCTTTCACCATCTACTCTCTAATTGGTTTGTTGAATATCTCTTTCTTTTATGTTACTAAAGATTTGAATTTCTTTCAACCCTGGCTTCGTGCTTGATTGAGTTTGATAGAGGAATTGGTTTGTTTGCTTTGAGATTTGAAATTCCTTTTGCCCTAGCTCTAAGCTTGATAACTTGATGAAAGATTGACCTAATTTATCTATACTTGTTAGAAAGTGTATGCATGTCTTCAATCTTATGCCTGCTGCTTTGACGGATACGTTGAAGGGTGCATACAGATGACCTAGCCTTCCACTTATATTAGGTCTATAATGTTGTGTTATCAATCCAACAATGAGTGCTTTAATGGACTGAATAATCATGAAATCCCTTTAGTTTGATCATTGGTTGTATGAACTATGAAATTTCTTCCTCAATCCTATGCTTTCTGCTTTGGCAGACTTGATGAGGAAATTGGCTTTGACTTGTGCTTTGTGCTTAATCAGATCATTTGAAAAGAGATTGAAACATCACCTTGCAGGAAATATAGAGATTGATTTGATGCTAGTCTGAATTGAGAGTTATTTCCTCAGATTATTTTGACCTATCGATCAAGTAGATCTCTTAGATTCCAACTACTTGTAATCACTAAGCTGAATTTAGTTTGAGATTGGACAACTATCATCATTGGACTAATGAGCAGGGGATTTTTCACTGTGGCCTTTTTATGGCTTGTTGAGTGAGGAGAGCATCAGTAACTCGGCCATTTAAGGGCTTGTTGAGTCCGACCTTTAGAACCTACTCGAGTCTTCGACTTAAGATGTGATGGAGTGGTGGTTTAGTCATCAGACTAATGAACAAGGGCTATTTCCCTGTGGCCTTTATGGCATGTTGAGTGAAGAGAGCATCAGTAACTCAGTGATTTATGGGCTTGTTGAGTTTGACATTTAGAACCCGTCCGTGTCTTAGACTTGAAGATCTAAATGTTGATATTTTTTAACTTAGTTGATTGAAGCTTTAGAAACTAGGAGTTCTTTTAACTTGATCTTCAAAATTTGATAAATCTTATGGATAACCTTTTGGTATTTAGGGCTATATTTTCATGTTTACAGTTGATTCTTTTGGTTCTCGTAAGACTTCCAACTTTCATAATAATAGTTATAGATATATTCAGGGATCTCGGTATAAAGCTCGATGTCAACTTGGATATATATATACAAGAAGACCTCCTGTTTCATAGGAGAGGATTAAACAACTTTGATCATAAAAAATGCTCCCTGTCTAATAGGGGGATTGCAGAGTAGTTAAGAAATATATTACAAAGCTTGGTTTCCTTTACTGTAAGATATAGACGATATATTTTCAATCATAATATGTATCCATCTAAGGATCTTGGCTTAAAGCATGATATCAAATTAAACAAATATATAAAAATTCCCCTTATCTAATAGGGGAGCTTTAATAGTTGAGTTTGAAATTTGTAATTTTTTTCCTATCCTAGCTTTGTGCCTTGGTGGACTTAATGGAGTTGATGATTTGTTGTTGAGATGAGAATGTCTTTGGTTCTATGCTTTGTGTCGGACTTGTTGAAGATTAAATCTCAAAATTTAAAATTTGTATTTTCTCTGTCCTAGCTTTGTGCCTTAGTGGACTTGATGGAGTTGATGACTTATTGGTGAGATTAAAATGTCTTATGTTATGTGCTTTGTGCTTTGACGGACTTGTTGAATATTCAAACTCAGAATTTATATTTTTCTCATGTACTGGCTTTGTGCCTTAGTGGGCTTGATGGAGTTGATGACTTATTGGTGAGAAGAGAATATCTTTTATCCCGTGCTTTCTGCTTTGATGAACTTATTGAAGACTTCATCTTGGGGATTTATATCTTGTATTTCCTCTATCCTAGCTTCATGCCTGGTGAAATATTCATTCCTCCATCTATCCTTTGGAAAGATAAATGAAAATAAAAATATACACCTTATTGGGAGACCATGTAGATCCACAGATATTCTTATTATGGTGATCAAGTATGACATTGAGGAAAGGTGTACTATCTTGAAAGATAGAAGTCACCACCCTACAATGAAGCTAATCACCTGAAGAAGGACTCTTAAGGACTATGGGTCTTCATATGTACTAGAGATTCTTCCCCTACTTTACATGGAAAACTAAAGCAGGGTTTATTTTAAATCGGGTTTGTTAAGTTCCCTATGAAGGCAAGCCCCCATAGTTAATTACATCCTAAGGAATAAGATTTCTTAAGAATACTCTTGATTAAGGTAAATGATCGCTATCTCCAAAGATTTCAAAGATATGACTATCAATCAATTGGTTTATTTTTAGAAGATCAAGTGGGATTGATCAAGAGGACGGAGTTATTATCAAAGCCAAAGAAAGATAAGTAGGGGATACTTATGATACTAGGAAGCCAAGTAAGCATCCCGAACTATCCTATGATTGGGCTTTATATTTTTGAAGTTTGAAGGGAATTATTTATTGAGTTGAATTTTAATTAGAAATCAAAGACTTATAATTCCATGATTCAAGATCATGGAAATGGCTAAGAGGTGAGGATTTGTGCTCATAGCCCACAAAGGGAAGTAGCAACCTCTGAACCTAAATCTAGGGAGGTTTGGTGAGAACCAAAGCACGACCTAAATCTAAGGCAAAAATGGGTATATGGTTTACCTCCACAGGAGAGGATAAACCACCCGATTGTTTGAACTTACAACCGCTTGGGCTTCCAACTAACTCCTATGATTTTGAATATATGTAGGCAAGTTTTTTTGCAAGATAGCTATGCTATTATTCATTTAGAAAGAGACTAAGTCCTTAAACACACTCCTAAGAGACTAGATAATGTAGGGCATGATTTAAATACCTAAATCTAATGCAAATTTGTTACATTTTAATTTTCATTTTTGGACTATTGATTTGACACAGGCTTATAGGATTCATATGCATAATGCATGAGAAATTAGATTATGGGCCAAAATTAGCAAGAAAGGAGGTGTGTTTCCACCATGGCTCTTAAAGGTCAAGCCAAATTCTCTAGCAAAGGTGGAACAAGATGCTTTTTATGCATGATGTGAGAAAGAAAATACAACATCTAGCTAAGGGGTTGCTAATTCTTTTATCTTGATTTTATAGCCTAAGCTTTAAGTGAGGTTATGAGTTATTAATTTTAAATTTTGAGTTGATTAATTGGATAACAAATTTATTTTCTTAAGAGCCTAACTATCATCCAGGTCATACATCAAAGCAAGGAAGAAACTAAGAAAATATGTCATCTTAATGCACAAGCTAAACAAACATTGAATAATTTATAAAGTTAGCGCAAGAGGAATAAGAGGCCATTTATGATCGGGCTCCACTGCACAAACCCGAAAACAAATTGGGTAGCCAAGCTCTACCATTATACAACCTGGATTACAAATGAATTAATTACAATCAAAAGGAAATTCATGTTATGGGGGGTTTTCATTCTTCATTTCTTCTTTCCTCTTTCTTCTTCTCCTTTCTTCTTTCTTCTTCTTCTTGGTTTTGTTGCTCTAAAGGCTTCACAGTACATAAGACATATAGTCTTATAACCAATGTTCATCCTAATCCATAAATAATCATTCCAAATCCTAATTGTAATTTTACATGAAAAGGAAATCTAACCAAAACTTATGAAACAGAGATTACCTAAACAAACCACACAATCCCAAGCATGTATATGAGTAAATTGGACATAGCACCCCACACATGGGCAACCAAGTCCACCTAGCCTATTTTGGATTATGCTTAGGGGTATAAGCAATCTGCACAATAAAGGCAATTATATTTTTATTACAACACCCCTTAAGCACAATCCCCTGTAAAAGATAATGATTAGACTAAGATCATCCTACCATTTAGTCTACGCACATACACCCTAACATCCAGACTAAAATATCACATCATCAAATAAAAGAAAACATCAAACCATGCACCGCCTAACATATAGATTAATGGTGACTTAGCCTAATGTGTGTGTGCCATTTAAGGCTTGTGTGGTATGTCTTAGAATTTTCTAAGTATGAAAGGTTCAACTTAGAGGGTGGTTTCATTTAAGTGGTTTAGTTGATTTGGTTAAGCTTTATTTCATGATTTGATTTGGTTAGAATAAGCCTACAGTTAATTACTAAGGTTGTAAAGAGAGGAAAAGAGAAGAGAACTTCTCTTTCCTCCCTACCTTAAGTAATTTCTAAGGTAGATTCATTGATTTTTTTGTTTAGTGAATGTTTTATTATGTGTTTTAATTAATCCTAAGTTTAGATTTTCCCTAAACAAACCTATTAAAAAAGAAAGGCATTTTAAGATTAAGTAAAGTGAATTACTATCACAAAACACACAACACTTTATTTCTTTCCAACATGTGTAACATGCATATGGATGAATCCTAAGCATATCTATACATGCAATGAAATATTTAGCACACCTTCATGATGAATGCTAAGATATTACTTAAGAAAATTTGATGTTTCATGATGCATGATTTTGTTAAGTATAAAAAAGAGATTCTTTATCCATTATCATATGCACATTTACATGTATGAAAGACATAAGTGAGTATGGCCATTATTATTTTCTACCAGTGTGTAAGGTACAAGACCTACTTGGGGCTACTTAAAGCCTCGCAACCCCGGGATGTCCAGACTAATATACCACTTTTCTTAAATACATGTGCATGTACAAAAAAGAAATGAATGGAAAAAGAATCATGCAAAAGTTTATTTATTTGATTTGGTTTGTTTGTTTAGTTTACATGTGTGATGTGAATTCCTTCTTAATTCATGACATAGAGTGTATAGAATGGATTTAAGCAAGTTATGTTCTTTTCAAATGAACTATACACTTTGCAAATCCTACAAAACTATATTAAGAAAGAGAAGGAAAATCACATAACATATTTTATGCTATTCACATGCAAGTTTATAAGTAATTATAAATAACATACCTTTCATTTGTAATGTTTGATTTATAAATTTTGAAAATAATTTTGGATTTAGTAGTGATAATAGCCATTCATATTCTTACTTTAGCCAAAACATGCAATTTGACATAAAGGAAACATTTCATTTTAATTTGATTTTTCAAAAGATATGAATGCATGATTTTCATATGACATACACATTTAGCATGCTAGGAAAGAAATAAAGTGATGTAAGCATGTAATTTCACTCACCCTAATTAATTCCTAAAGACAATCTATGGAATAGGATTATTTAAAGTGAATCAAAGTTGGTTTAAGAAAATTTTGATTTTTGTTTTGAGTTTGATTTGAATTTAGGAAATGTGAAAATTTGTCCTAACCCATCTCCCACATGTGTATATTGTTTTATTTTAATTTAAAACATTAGATTGATTTTATATTTTTGTTTAGGTTAAGGTGTACATTAAGTTCATTAATTACCCTTACCTACCACTTTAACATATTTAACCAAATAATTATGAGCCAATGTATGACATAAAACCATAAGAATTTAAATCAATGCACCTAAGAAAGAAAGGGGCCTAATGCATTTGGCTCATAAATTAATGATTAATTAAGCTAAAGGGTTTAATTTAAGTACTTTCATAACCCTTCCCACACATGGGTTAGATATGATTTTCTTAAGCTACTGTTATTGAACACCTAAATCTACCCAAGAAGGAATTGATTAAGTTGATTGATTTGATTTTAAAATTTTGATTAATCAATTTAATAAAGTGATTAAACTATTTAATTAATTTGCACCTTAATTAGATTTTATCAAATGAAATAAACTTGGGGAAAAGATTTGGGAGAGGCCCTAATCTCATTCCCAAGTCCACTATTCTAAGGTAAATTAACAAACTTAATTAATGAATTTATCACTATTTAATAGGTTAATTAATCATTTAATTAATTAAGAGAGTAATTAGGAGTGAATCAAGCAATTACCCTAATTAAACCATTAATAAATTCCAAGAAAATCATGGGAGGCAGAGGTCATCCCATTAATCAACCCTAGAAAGTTTGGAATTAATCAATGAAATAATTAGGGAGTAATTAACATAATTACATTTCCATAAAACCCAAATTGTATGAAATTTATTGTTCAAAATTAGTTAAACTTAATTTTATATTATTCCCCTTTGAAATATCTTCAATATGCATTTGAGTTTATATTTTTTTGATTTTTCTACCATTAGTTATGTATTTTTGAAGATTTTGTGTTTAAAACTTAATTAAATAGCCTAATTATATAACTAATCATTGGCGCCACATCGATCACTGATGCGATACATGCTTTCCATGTGGTACGATGAGATTGGTTATTTAAGTTGTCACATCAGCTACACATTCAGCCGGTGGTGCTACGAGCTTTCCCTTGGATCGTCCGATCAAAGATCAGATGATCAAGATCAAACCTGCAGTATTAAAGGGATTAAAATGCTGATTTAATGTGGATTAATCAGGACCGTCCATTCAAAACATGCGGGATGGATAGTCCATGATTCGTCCCTAAGCTTGCCTGCAGAAGACGGTAACCATCCATCCCTTAGGGCTTGATCTGAGCTCGATTGAGCTCAAATTGAGCTAGGATCAATCATACACCATCTAAGAGCAAGCACAAGAAGATCTAATGGCCAATTTATAATGAGGTGAAACTTTCTTTTACAAAGGACTAATGAATCCTACACCTAAGCTTGATTTTGATCCATACCTCACCGGAGGCTATCACAGGTGCTCCTAACTATCGAGGTAGCTTCGTCTAGTGGAGATGAAGCCCTGTTGAAGATTTGAGGGCTTGAGATTGAGAGGATCTTCCTATTGGCCAAAGTGGGCTTCAATTGGGTGCAACTTTGGTCTAGCTCCCCTCCCCCATGCCTTGGAAGCTTGGATGAAGACTTGGATGAGCTCGATTGGGTCCCCTCAAGGTGCTTGAAGGAGGAATTGAGCTCTGATGAAGAAGTGAATGAGATGGATCTCTCACTCCTATTTTGGTTTAAGTGAAATCAAAAATGGAGAATTTGACAGAGACCTTGGGGAGCTTGGATGCCATGTTCAAGTGAAATTAGGGGAGTATATCTCCCTAGAAGGATCAGACGAGCTTGCATATGCCATTTTGATTAAATTGATCCTGGGTGAGTTAGGCCAATTTGGATGCCATGTGGTTCGATTTGGCCAGAGGAGTGGAGTAGTGAAGCTCCCATGTGCTTGAAATGAGTGGAGGAGTGATCCCATGTGGAGAAATTCCAAGTGGGTGGTCAGTTTTTGGCCTTGGGTTGGGTTAGGCTAACCCAAACCCATTGGGTCATGTGCACCACACTCACTAGTGTCCACTTGGTCCACTAAGAGGTGCCAAGTGGCCATGAAAAGGATATGACCAAATTCCAAGTGGAATTGGCCATAGGTTACCCCTTGACCTAGGGATAAAATGGTCATTTGGCTTTGATTTCACTTTGGACAGATTTAGAATAGTTTGAAATTAGTATGGTCCAAATTTCAAGGAATTTGGAGTTGATTTGATGTCATTTGGTTCATGTTGACCCATTTAAGTCAAAATGGGTCAACTTGGGTCAAGGTGACCAATTGGTCAAATTGGGTCTGACCAAGGGTTGGGTCAAGTTCATATGACCATTTGAAATGTGTTGGCATCATTGGTTTGGTTCAATTTGATTTATATTTGGTTTTGGTTCATTTGATTTCATTTAGGTCAAATGGGTCAAGTTGGCCAATATGTACCCATTTGAACTAATTGGGTTAGGTCATGGGTTGGTCATTTGAAATGTTTTGCAAGCTTTGGTTTCAATCAATTTTGGTTGGTTTGATTTTGGCTCAATTTGACTTTTAGGTCAAGTTGGTTTTCAATTGGGCTATTAGTTGGCCAATTGAGGCTTTGGTCAAGTTCAATAAGTGGTTTAGAATGAATTTGACCCATTGGTTGCATTCAATTTAGCTTAGATCAAGATTTGACACATTTTGACTTTTTAGGTCAAGTTGGGTTAACTTGGGTCAAGTGGCCAATTGGGCTAGGTTAGGCTCAAATGATGAATTGGTTAAGTTCAAACATTGATCATGAATTGGCTTTGATCAATGGTTTCAATCAATTTGGCTTATGGTGGATTTTGGCTAGCTTTAGGTTTCATTTTGGCTAAGTGTTGACTTGGTCAACCCTTAAGTTTGACTTAGTTTGACCAATTTGAGTGATTGATCATCTCATGATGATTGTTGCTTACAATGTGAGGCTTAGGTGGGCTTAGTTTAATCTAATTTGGGTAGGATTAGAATTTAGCTCAAAAAGGGTACTTTATGTCACTTTAGGTCAAGTGAGCCTTCAATTGACTTGATCAAGGCTTGAATCAAGTTTGGTTGAACTCACGTATGGACTTATAATTGAAATATAAATCCATTTGCAAGTGAGTTGGAGTCAAATGGGTTTTGATTCATTTGATAATTTCAAGTTCAAAGGATGAACATGGGTTTGACTTGGGTTTGATTTTTGAATTTAGTTTTGGTTTGATGATTGAAGTTTATGTTTATATTAGTTTCATGATTGAAGGATTAATTGATCATGAAGAAAATCAAGGGTTTTTTGATTTGAGTTGATTTGGCTAAATTTGAATTTGACTTGAAGGCTTAAATTTTGATTAGATTTCGATTTGAATTTTGATGTTGGTTTTGATTTCAATTTATATTTCATTTATATTTGGTTTCATGATTGAAGGATTGATTGAATCATGAAGAAAAACCAAGGGTTTGTCTTGATTTCAATTTGATTTGGCTAAGTCCATAAGATGGAATCAAAGTGACTTAGGATAGATTTTTGAACTTGGAATTGAGTTTTGGATTTAGTTTTGGTTATTTGAATTTATATTTTATTTATATTTGTGAATATAAATGAGAATATAAATGGGTTATGAGAAAATTTCTTGAATTTGAATTGATTTAGATTTGATTTGAGCTAAGTCCATAAGATGTAATCAAAGTGACTTAGGAAAAATTTTTGAACTTGGAATTCAATCATGTGTTTCAATAATTTGGAATGATTCATGATTTAAGAAAATCCATTGATTTAAGGTTTGTTTTGGAGTTGAAGTTGATTTGAGTTTGGAGTTTGATTTGAATTTGGAGTTTGACTTGAAAGAAGGAAGGATTTGGTTCAAGCTATAGGGTAGGCAAATTTTCCTAACACCCCTAAGGCATGATCTATTCCTATGGCTAACTTTTAAGTCTCTAGGGTTAGGTTGAGTGTTCACCTAATCATTAGAAGTTTCTTAAGACTAAGAAACTCTTAGTGTCTAAGAGAAGTCTTGTCTAAGAGAGCTCATTCTAAAAAATGAGGTCACAAAGGCTCTAACAAATTTGATGGAAAAAAGTCTTGAATTATCTTGAATACTTGTCGTGATATAAAATTACCTTCTTCCTCGCCTTTCTCCTTTCGCTTATAGAAGGATGTTTGATGACCTCCCTCGAGCTTGTGTTAATCAATGGCAAGAGTCATCCGCATACATGTAACAAACATACAAGTGTTTTAGCCTTTGGCTTTGTACGAACATTGGGATGACTTCTTCAGTCCTTTCCTTTCTGCTTGGTTAGACTTATTGAAGAAGATTTTTCTTTAGTCTTTGGTTTCTTCTTTAACAGACTTGTTGAACGAGTTGACATTTCTCATTTGATATTGATATCAAACTCGGCTTAGTGCTTTCTCGAGTGAGAATCTTTTTGTTGGATTTTGGAGAATGAACTTATGACCATTAAGGATGATCTCCCAGCCTGGGCCACTTGAACTCACCAAGTTGGAGGGATTTGGAGATTTAGATGCTCTTATCTTTGAGCTAACAAAGTAGGAGGATCTCTTACTGCGACCTTTATGGTATGTTGAATAAGTGGACCTATCAGCGACTCGACCATATATGGGCATGTTGAGTCTGACCTTATGAACCCACTTGAGTCTTGGACTTAAGCAATTGATGGAGGATTTTATCTTCAGGCTAACAAGATAGGGGACCTCTTACCACGACCTTTATGGCATGTTGAGTAAGCGCACAATGACTCGCCATTTGGGCATGTTGAGTTCGACCTATGCACTGCTCTAGATTTGATGTATGGAGGGATGATGTGTCTCCAACTTGATTTATTAGTTTATGACTTGAAAATTTCTCTTTCTGGCCAATAAGACTTTGAGACTTATGAATTTAAATCCATAATTCAAAAATGTATTTGGGGATCTCGGCCTTAGGTGCGATGTCAACCCAAATATAAATGGAGGCCACTAGTGTTACAGGAGAAAGCCTAACATTTTCTTATAAATTTTTTAAAAAAATGCTCCCTATTTAACAGGGGGCTCTTTACAATGTTTCATAAGTATGATGACATCAAAATTATTTTCATTTTTACACTTATAATGATCATATGAGACTTATATTGATCATTAGAACAATTCATTTGGGGTTTCGATCCTGGCAAGATGTCGACCTAAAATATATAAAATGCAATGGGTGATTTCTATTTTATCTTGGAAATGCATTCTTGTGTTATAAGAGAATTTCTAAGTAAAACTTATAAAAGCTTAAGGTATGATATTCATTTGATTACACTTTCATGTATAATACTCATTATATATCGATTGATTACATTGGTCTTTCACTTTTTGAAATCAATGAGTTGGTAGGCTCCTCCTTGATATAACTTTTCAATAATGAAGGAACTTTCCCAATTAGGTTCAAATTTACCACCAATTTTGTGATGAGGGATAATTGGTCTTCTCAGCACCAGGACCAACTCCCTTTCTTGAAATATTTGAGGATGCATTGTATGATCGAATACTTTGGCTATCCTCGCTCGATGGACATCTAAATTTTCATGAGCTTGGAGCCTAACTTCATCAAGCACATCAAACTCTTCCATTTGTATATGGACATTCTCATCTTGAGTAAGACCGTGTTGAATGGCTACTCGGAGCGAGGGTAGTTCAACTTGAGATAGCTAAACACTAGTGCAGGGAATGGATTGTATTTATTTTATAAGTGGTCATATAACACTTCCACAAGCTTAGTATACACCTTTTATTTTGGTGTGGATCTTTCTAAGCAACTTGACTAGTGTTTTGTTGAAAGCCTACAAGCCATTTACTCTAAATCGATGAGTATCAAGTCAATCTTATGTTGATTAGCAAAGAAAAGCTTTTGAAGGTTGGACCATTATCTAGATAATGGCACACTAAAATCAGACAATATTGTAGAAGTTGATCACATGCTCGATGTGACTTCCTTGAATGGACCACCAATTTGGAGAAATAATCAATGGCTGCCTGGATGAAGAGATGACCAGCTGATGATGGCGGGTCAATTGGTCTAATTATATCTATTCCCTAGCATTTGAATGGCCAAGATACTATCATTGGGTGCAACTTTGGAGGTGAATGATGTGCGTGAACCAATCACAATAACTCTTGGCATGATTGATAACCTTTACCATGGATGACGAGTATCCCATTGTTTTGATTTTGCCATTTTATTACTTGATTGGTGTGCACCATAGAGCCCTTCATGGATCTGTCATTTTGTTGGCTTCTTCTATTCTGTGCAATCAGAAGCTACATCTATTCAAGGACCTACAATATAGGGTATAACCAACATAAGCATATAGCCAAAGCCTTTTCTCAAGTTACACCATCAACTTATTGCTTGGTAGTTTGCTTTCCTTAAAGTAGTCGAAGAAAGGTTATCTCTAATCTTCCTTCTCTTCCACTGTGAGGATTTCACTTTATGATGTTGGAGTTTCTTCTGAAGGTCTTGCCTGAAAGTCGAGCCTCATCTTTGGATATCAGCATAATTTGGGGAGTGTGAGAGCAACGTGAGTTGCATCTGCTTACATTTGATGACCCCTCTTCAAGAGGATTTTAAATTTATTGTAAGACACTAATGCATACACTAATTAGTATAAAATCATCACATCCATACTCACCATCTCTTTAGCTAACTTAGCGCAATTAGTTTTGCTATTCTTGCAGAAACCCGAGTTATAATGATGTTTAAAATTTGCTTCAAGCTCGAGAACTCTGGTGGTAGTGAGCCAATTCTTGATTTTGTAGATACCATCACTTGATTAATGACAGAATTGCTAAACTTATAGATTCTATACTCTGTAGAGATGGCTTCCTCCGCACTGCCACCAATGTTTTTCATGTTTTAGTTAGCTTAACGGAGTGCCTCATTATACCACCCATGGTATAATTATGATGAGATAATGCCACTTGAGCCTTTGTTAGATTTGAATGGTGCATATATTTGATGGATGAAGCTCCATCAAAATATAATTCTCACATTTGTTGCTTTTCCTTTCCATATATATGCATGATTTGCTCATCAGGAAAACCATCATTAAACGAATAATCGATGGATGCAAGGAAGTTTGCTAGAATTTTCTCCTTCATTGCTTTCTGGGGAACATATGTAATGTCAAATTATAGCAGAAGAACAACCCATCATGCCAAGCAACCTATCAACGTTGGTCTTATCATCAAGAACTTCAACAGATCGATCTTTGAGATGAGAGTAATTTTATGAGATAATATATAATGGTGTAGATTTTGAACAGGAAAAATTAATGCCAAATAATGATTCTCAATTAGAGAATAGCATATTTTTTCTCCTATCATTCTTCAACTAATGTAGTATAGAGCGTTCTTCTTTCCTTCTTCATTATATTGCACCAAAGCACCTAGAGATTTCTTTAGTGCTATTGTGTATAAGATGAGAGGCTTCCATAGAACGCAAGAATAGTGGATTCAGATACATCTTGATCTTAAAGCCTCGACATTCTTTATCCCATTTGGAGTGTCCTTCTTCATCAACTTTGCAAAAGGGTTGACATTTAATATATTTGATATATAAATCTTGATGAATGCAAGATGTCCCTACAAAGAATGGAGTTAGTGAAGGCTTCTCGGAGGAGGTATTTTAACTATTGCTTTGATTTTGTTAGGATCAATTTCAATCTCTCTGCGACGCACAACAAATCTGAGGAACTTCTTCGAGGAGACTCCAAAGACACATTTAAGAGGATTCATCTTGAGATCATATTTTTTGATTCTTTCAAAGAAGATTCTCGAGTATCAAGGTGATCTTTGACATCCATACTTTTGGCAACGATCATTGTTGACCTCATTTTAGAATGAGCTCTCAACCCTCCATCTTATACATAGAACTTCTGACTTATGACACATCTAGAATAGTGGACACTCAAGACTTAGAAGAGTTCCATGTGGAATAGGTCATGCCTTAGGTGTTAGAAGATTTCTACCAGTCAACTAAATCCTCTCTTCCTTCTTCCAAGTCAAAACTCCAAATTCATATCAACACCAACTCTAACTCAAATCAACCAATTTAATGGATTTTCAAATCATAAATCAATTCAATAATTGAAACTTATGATTGAAGCCATGATTGGATTCAAATCAAAAAATATTTCCTAAGTCTTTTGATTCCCTCTTATGGACTTAGCTTAAATAAATCTAAATCAATTCAATTCAAGAAATTTTCTTACAACCCACTTATATTCTCATTTATATTCACTTATATAAATGAAATATAAATTCAAATCAATCAAACAAAATTCAAAATTCAAATCCAAATAAAAAATATTTCCTAAGTCTTTGATTCTTATGACTTAGCCAAATCAAGTTCAAGTCACTTCAAATTCATGAAATATTCTCATTTATATTCACATATATAAATGAAATATAAATTCAAATATCAAAATCAATTCAAAAATCAAACCCAAGTCAAACTCATGTTCGCCCTTTGAACTTGAAATTGTCAAGTGGATCAAGACCCATTTAACTTCAAATCACTTGCAGTTGGATTTATATTTCAATCATAAGTCCATGTGTGAGTTCAATCAAACTCAAATCAAGCTTTGACCAAGCCATTTGACCCACTTAGGCTCACTTGACCCAAAGTGACCTAAAGTACCCTTATGAGCCAAATTCTAATCCTAACCAAATTGGATTGAACTAAGCCCACCTAAGCCTCACATGAGCAACAATCATCATGAGATCAATCACTAAATTGGTGAAACCAAGTCAAACCTAAGGGTTGAAAGTCAACACTTAGCCAAAATGAAACCTAAACTAGCCAAAATCCACCATAGGCCAAATTGAAAACCATTGATCAAAACTCATTCATGATCAATGTTTGAACTTGACCAAGTCATCATTTGAGCCTAACCTAGCCCACTACCCAACTTGACCCAACTTGACCTAAAAGTCAAAATAGTTAAAACTTGATCAAGCCAAATTGATTGAAACCAATGGGTCAAGTTCATTGTCAACGTTGAACTTGACCAAAACCCCAATTGGCCAACTAGACCTAACTAGCCCAATTGACCTTGAACCCAACTTGACCTAAAAGGGTCAATTGAGCCAAATCTAACCATAAACAAAATTGATTGGAAAAAAAGATACCAATCCATTTCAAATGATCAACTAAACATAAACCAACCATGACCTAACCAAATAGGTCAAATGGGTCAAATTGGTCAACTTGACCCATTTGACCTAAATGAAATCAAATGAACCAAATCAAATATAAATCAAATTAAACCAAACCAATGCCAACAATATTTCAAATGGTCATGAAGTTGACCAACCTTGGTTTGACCAATTTGACCAATTCACTGAAGTTGACCCATTTTGACCTAAATGGGTCAACATGAGCCAAATCATATCAAATAAACTCCAAATTAATGAAACTTGGCCCAACCCATTTTTCAATCATACCAAACATATTCAAATTGAAATCAAGCCAAATGACCATTTTACCCCTAGGTCATAAAATGGCCAAATTCACTTGGAATTTGGTCAAATCCTCATGACCACTTGACACCTTTTAGGACCAAGTGGACACTAGTGAGTGTGGTGCACCTAACCCATTGGGTTTGGGTCAACCCAACCCAAGGTCAAAACTGATGACCCACATGGAAATAAGCACATGCGAATCATTCCTCCTCTTATTTTCCACATGTGCAACTTCTCCACTACCCTTCTCTAGCCAAACCGACCCATGTGCAAACCCTAAAAACCTAACAACCCATTGCATGAGGTCAATTGATCAAAATGGCATCTAAGCTCGATTGTTGATTGCTCTAGGGGAGATATACTCCCTCTAATTTCACCAACACTCTCCAAATTGATTGTTGGGAAGCCGAGGAACCATTTCCAAGTCTCCCCAAGCTTCTAGAGAGTTGAATTTCCCATTTCATTTTCTAATGGGGAGATCCCTCACCAATCCATCTTACCTCACTCAAACCAATCCACCATTTTGCAAGCCATCAGGGAACTCAATCGAGTTCACCCAATCCTTCACATAAGTTCTCCAAGGGGAGAGTACTTGACCAAGGCCAAGCTCACTTGAAGGTGAACTTGGTCCATAGGAAGATCCATCCAATTTCAACACCTCAAAACTTCAACAAGGCTTCATCTCCATTAGACGAAGCTACTTCAAGGGAATCAAATGCCGGTGATAGCCTCTGGTGAGGTATTCCATTAAATCGAGCTTAAATTAGCCATGGGGTGGTCCTTTGTGAAGTGAAGTTTCACCCCATGAGCCATTGGATGTGTTCCCTTTACTCTTAGATGGTGTGGGTTGAATTTGATTCAATTTGAGCTCAATCGAAATTTCCCTAGAAGATGGATGGCCATCTCCCAGGAAGATCAGATAGATCATGGGTCATCCATCCACATTTTGGATGGACATGATCAAGACATCATTTTAACCCTTAAGAACCGCGCTTGTCTCAATCAATCCTTGATCGGACGGATGGGAGAAAGCGTAGCAGGCTGCACATGATGTGACAAACAACTTATGGCATCTCCATGCCACATGTGAAAGTGCATCGGCCACTCCACGTGGCACCGATGAGATTAATCATTAATTAGGCTATTAATTAAGGAAAATCAAAAAATTCAAATATTCATATCTAAGTGTAGAAAATAAAAAAATGAAATAAATTGCATATGAAAGATAATTGAATGTAGAATATTATAAAATTAATTTTGATAGATTTTGAATGTTATTTTTGAATTATTTTTATTGGAATATAATTAGGCTAATTTAATTATTCCATTAATTAATCTCAAACTTCTCATGTGTATTTGGTGGGATGACTTACGCTCCCTAATTTTCTTGGGATTTATTAATGGTTTAATTGGGTAATTACTAGATTCATTCCTAATTACTCTCCCAATATAATTAAGCCTAATTAAGTGTGTGTGGAGGAGGTTTAGGGGAATAATTTTAGGATATTTTCCTTAAGCTATTCCTTAAACCCCCTCTTTCTTCCTTAATCTAAATTTAATTAAAGATTATTCCACTAATTATCTATCTAATTAATTTGATAAAATTCTAAAACCTTAAGAACTTAACTAATTCATCTTGGGTAGGTGCTTAGGTGTTCAATAACCTAAGTACATTAAAATCAAAATCTAACTCACATGTGTGAGAGGGTTATGAAATTACTTAAATTAAACCCTTTAGCAATTAATCATTAATCATGAGCCAATTGCATTAGCCCTTTTCTTCTTAGGTGCATTGATTTAAATTCCTTGTGATTTTATGTCATCATTGGCTCATAATTATTTGGTTAAGTATGCTAAGGTGGTGTAGGTAAGGGTAATTTACACATTCACCTTTAAACAAAATATAAAAATCACCTAATGATCCTAAGAACAAACTAAATTAACTCACATATGGGGGAAATGGGTTAGGACCAGCAAACATTCTTTCACATTTTCTAAATCAAACATAAAGCAAATTCAAAACAAAAATCACATTAAATAAACTTTGATTCACTTTGAACTTTCTTATTTCATAGGATTATATTTAGGAATTAATTAGGGTGAATGAATTTACATTTCTTACATCACTTTATTTCTTTCCTAGCATGCTAAATGTGTATGTCCTATGTAAATCATGCATCCATCCCTTTTAAAAAATCAAATTAAAATGAATATTTTCTTTATGTCAAATTGCATGTTTTAAAGTAAAAATATGAATGGCTATTATCACTATTAAATCAAAATTATTTTAAAACTTATAAATCAAATATCAAAACTGAAAGGTATGCTACTTATACTTTATTTATAAGCTTGCATGTGAATATAAAATGTGTCTTATGTTTGCTTCCTTTTTATTTCCTTTTAATATGGATTTGAATAAGATTTGCAAAGTGTATAGTTCTTTTAAAGAATATAACACTTGCTTAAAATATACTCTTATCATCTTCCATGTTATAACTTAAGAAGGATCTTTACATTTAAACACATAAATTGCATAAACAAACCAAAAATTAAATAAACATAAACTTTGCATCTTTCTTTTTTCCATTTATCTCTTTTGTATATGCATATGTATTTAAGGAAAGTGGTATATTAGTCTGGACAACCCCAGGGTTGTGAGGCTTTAAGTAGAATAAGTCTTGTACCTTACACCCCACAGTGCTAATATGGCCGTACTCACTTATGCCTTTCATACATACATGTGCATATGAATAAAAGATAAAAGAATAACCCTTTTCTACTTAATGAAAATCATGCATCATAAAGCATCCAAAATTTCTAAGTAACACTTTTTAGCATTCATCATAAAGTGTGCTAAACATTTTTATTTGTATGTATAGATATGCTTAGGATTCATTCATATGCATGTTATATATGTTGGGAAAGAAATGAAGTGGTGTGTGTTTTGTGATATTATTTCACTTTACTTAATCTTAAAATTCCTTTCCTTTGAATAAGTTTGTTTAGAGTTATTCTAAACTTAGGATTAACTAAAACACATAAGAAAATATTCACTAAATAAAATAAAACATGAATCTACTTTAAAATTTACTTAGGGTAGGGAAGGAAAGAGAAGTTCTCTTTTTTCCCTCTTTACAACTTAGTAATTAATTGTAGGATTCAATTAAACCAAATTAAAAATACAAAATAAAAGTAACCTAAAATAACTAAATAACTTAAATTGAACCATCCTCTAAGTTGAACATTTTCATACTTCAAAAATTTAAACCCTAGAGCCATAACTAAGCATACCACACAAACCTTAAATGGAACACACATTATACTAAGTCACCATTTCTAGCTTTAGATTAGGGCAGTGCATGGTTTGATGTTTGCTCTTATTTTGTGATGTTATGTTTTATTTTGGATGTTAGGGTGTATTTGCGCAGACTAAATGGTAAGATGATTTAGTCTAATCATTATATTCTGCAAGGGATTGTGCTTAAGGGGTGTTGTAATAAATAAAAATATAAATACTTTTGTTGTCCAGGTGCTTATACCCCTAAGCATAATCCAATAGACCAGGTGGACTTGGTCACCCATGTGTAGGGTGCTAAGTCTAATATACATGCTTGGGATTAGTATGGTTTGTTTAGCTAATCTCTATTTTATAAATGTTAGTTAGATTTACTTTTCCCTTTCATGTACTTTTATAATTAGAATTTTAGAATGATTGTTATGGGGGATTAGGATGAACATTGGTCATAAGATCTCATCTTATGTACCATGTGAAGCCCTTGGAACAACTACCTTCTAACCATCAAAAAGGAGGAACTTAAGAAGAAAGAAGAAAGAAGAAAGAAGAAATGAAGAAAAAAGACCCCCATAACATGAATTCCTTGCTTAATTGTAATTGATTCATTTATAATCGGTTGTATAATTTCGGCTTCCCAATTTGTTTTCGGTTTGTGAGTTCACCACAAATGGCCTTTTATTCTTTTGCATTAGCTTTATAAAATGTTTGATGTTTTGTTTTAGCTTGTGCACTAAATGACATGTTTTCCTAGTTTCTTCTTGCTTGATATATGGCCTGGATGATGATTAGGCTCTTAGAAAAAAATAAATCTTCTACTAAGTTAATCAACTTAATATTAAAAATAAATAACTCATAACCTCACTTAAAGCTGTGGTGAAATATATTTCTTATATACATTTCTTTCCTTCACCTATCCCCCTCTCCCTTTTGGCAAAAGAAGGATGAATGAAAAAAGAAATATATAAAAGAATATACATCTTGTTGGGACACCACGTAGATCTGTAGATGTTCTTATTAAGGTGATCAAGTACGACATTGAGGAGAGGTGTACTATCTCAAGAGATAGAAGTCACCACTCTACAATGGACCTAATCACTCGAATAAAGACTCCTAAGGGCAATGTGTCTGCATATATACCAAAGATTTTTCTCCAACTTTATATGGAAAAGTAAAGCAGGGTTTATTTTAAATCAGGTTCATTAAGTTCCCTACAAGAGCAAGCCCCCATAGTTAATTACATCCTAAGGGATGGGATCCCTTAGGAATACTCTCGATTAAGGTAAATGATCATTGTCTCTAAAGATTTCAATAGGTAGGACTATCAATCGATTAGTTTATTTTGGAAGATCAAATGGGATTGATCAAAAGAGGGAATTATTATCGAATCCAAAGAAAGAAAAGTAGGAGATGCCCATGATGCTAGGAAACCTAGCGAGCATCTCAAACTATCCTATGGTTGGGCTTTACATTTTTTGAAATTGATTTAATTTATTTGAGTTGAATTTTTTATTAGAAATTTAGGACTTATGATTCCATAACACAAGATTAAGGAAATGCCTAAGAGGTGAGGATTTATGCTTATGGCCCATAAAAGGGGAGAAGCAACCTCAGAACCTAAATCTAGGGAGCTTTGACAAGGGCCAAAAGCACAACCTAAATCTAAGGTGAAAATGGGTATTTAGTTTGTCTCCACAAGAGAGGACAAACCACCCGACTGCTTGGACTTACAACCATTTGGGGGTGGCCGCCAACTAACTCCTCCTACAATTTTAAATTCATGTAGGCAAGTCATATGCTTTATGCAAGATAGCTAGGCTGTTATTTATTTAGAAAAAAGACTAAGTCCTTATACTCACTCCCTAAAGAGACTAGATCATGTAAGGGTATGCTTCAAATGACCTAAATCTAATGAAATTCAAATTTCATTTTATTTTCATTTTGGACAATTATTTTGACTCAAGCTAATAGGATTCATATGCCTAATGCATGAGAAATGAAATTATTGGCCAAAATCAACGAGAAGGGAGGAGGTGTGTTTCCACCATGGCTCTTAAAGGTCAAGCCAAGTTTCTCTAGCAAAGGTGGAAGCCCTCCAATCAAGAGTGAAAATAATATGCATTTGTGCATGATGTTATAAAAGAAGTACTCATCCATAAGGGGTTGCTAATTCTTTTATCTTGATTTTAGCCTAAGCTTTAGTGAGGTTATGAGTTCTTTATTTTAGTTTTGAGTTGTTAAGTTAGGTAAAAGATTTATTTTTCCATAAGAGCCTAATCCACATCCATGCCATACATAAAGCAAGGAAGAAACTAAGAAAAGGATGCCACTTAATGCACAAGCTAAACAAATCATCAATCAATTTATAAAGTTGATAATAAAAGAATAAGAGGCCATTGTGGTTAGGTACCACTGCACAAACTTGAAGATAAATTGGGTAGCCGAGCTCTACCCTTATACAACCTAGATTGTAAATGAATTAAAAATAATTAAGCAAGGAATTCATTATTATGGGGGTCTTCAAGCTTTATCTCTTCATTCTTCTTTTCTTCTTTCTTCTTTGGTTCCTTCTTTTGGATGGTTGGAAGGTGGATGCTCCAAAGGCTTCACATGGTGCATAAGATGAGATCTTATGACCAATATTCATCCTAATCCCCATAACAATCATTCCAAAATTCTAATTATAAAATTTACATGAAAAGGAAAAGTAAATCTAGCTAACACCTATAAAATAAAGATTAGCTAAACAAACCACACAAATCCCAAGCATGTATATTAGACTTATCACCCCACACATGGGTGACTAAGTCTGCCTAGCCTATTGGATTATGCTTAGGGGTATAAGTACCTGCACAACAAAATAATTTATATTTTCATTTATTATACCTTAAGCACAATCCAGAAGACAATGGTTAAAACTAAGATCATCCTACCATTCATTCTATGCACATACATCCTAACATCCTAAAACATATATCATAAAATAAAAGCAAGCATCAAATCATACACTGCCCTAACCTAAAGTTAAAAGAGGTGACTTAGCCTAATCTGTGTGCTTTGGAGGTTTGTGTGGTATGCTTAGCTATGGTTTTAAGTTAGAATTTTCTAAGTGTGAAGCATGTTCAACTTAGAGGAGGGTTTCATTTAAGTGATTTAATTATTTGGGTTGATTTTATTTCATGTTTTGATTGGGTTTGAGTGAATCCTACAATTAATTACTAAGTTATGAAGAGAGGGAAAGAGAAGAGAACTTCTCTTTCCTTCCCTAACCTAAGTAATTTCTAAAGTAGATTCATATTTAGTTTTATTTAGTGAATGTTTTAATTAGGTGCTTTAATTAATCCTAAGTTTAGATGAACTCTAAACAAACCTATTAAAAAAAGAAAGGCATTTTAAGATTAAATAAAATGAACCAAATTCACAAAACATACATCACTTCATTTCTTTCTCAACATGTATAACATGCATATGAATGAGTCCTAAGCATATCTATACATACAAGAATATTTAACACATTTTATGATGCATGCTAAGTAATTCATTTAAGGAAATTTGAAAGTTTCTAATGCATTATTTTCATTAAGTAGAAAATGGATTTCTTATCCAATTTTCAATTTTCACATGCACACATGAAGGTAAGAAAGGCAGAAGTGAGTACAACACCATTGTTAACCAGAGGTGTAAGGTACAAGACCTACTTAGGGCTACTTAAAGCCTTGTAATCTCAGGGTTGTCTAGACTAATATACCACTTTCCTTAAATACAAACATGTGTACAAAAGAAATGAATGGAAAAGAAAGAATGCAAAAGTTTGTGTTAGTTGATTTATTTTGTTTATGCAATTTATATGTGCAAGCATAGGTATCCTTCTTAAGTGATAGTATAGGAATGAATAGGATATGGAATTAGGCAAGTGTTAGGTTCTTTTCAAATGAACCATACATCTTGCCAAATCTATTCAAAACTATACTAAAATAGAAGAGAAAGAAAATCTACACTAAGCACATCCTTATATCTTACTCACATGCAAGCTTATAATTAAGATATAAGTAACACACTTTCAATTTTGATAATTGATTCATATATTTTAAAAATAATTTGAATTTAATAGTGATAATAGCCACTCATATTCTTACTTTAGCCAACACATGCAATTTGACATAAGGAAACATTTTCATTTTAAATTTGATTTTGAAAAGCATGGATGGATGAAACCATATGACATACATATTTAACATGTTGGGGAAAGAACTAAAGCAATGAAAGCATGGAAACACATTCACTTTAATTAAATTCTAAAGACAATCTTATGAAATAAGAAAGCTTAAAGTAAATCAAAGTTATTTAATATGATTTTTGTTTGATTTTGAATTTGATTTAATTTTGAAAATGTGAGTTGAGTTTTTTCTAACCCATTCCCACATGTGTTTGATATTTTTTTAATTTTTAGATGATTAGATTCATTTTAGATTTTAATTAGGTTAAGGTATGAATTAAACATGTTAATTAACCCTTACCTACACCACCTTAGCATAGTTAACCAAATAATTATGAGCCAATGAGATGACATAAAACCTCACAAGGAATTTAAATTTGCAATGCACCTAGGAAGAAAGGGGCCTAATGCAATTTGGCTCATGATTAATGGTTAATTAAGCCAATGGGTTTAACTTAAGTAATTTCAAAACACTCCTCACACATATGAGTTGAGTTTTGATATCCTTAATTGAACTTAGGCTCTTGAACACCTAAGCATCTACCCAAAGTAGATTAATTAAGTTCTGAAAAGTTTTATAAATTTTAGAAATTAATTAATAGGGTAATTAATGAATTAACCCTTAATTAAAAGAGGATTAAGAAAGAAAAGGGGGTTTAGGGAATAGCTTAGGAGAAATGCCCCAAAATTATTTCCTTAACTTTCTATTCACTAGATCAGACCCTAATCAACCTCAATAATAGATTAAAACACTAATCAAACCCTTAATTATCTTTAATTACATAAAGGGGATAATTAGAAAATGCATTAGCAATTCCCCCAATTAAGCCATCAATAAATCCTAAGAAAATTAGGGGAGATAGATGTCATCCCCCAAAATATACCTAAGAAGTTTGAGATTAATTAGTAGATTAATTAAGGAGTAATTAACAAATTAGGATTTCTAATAAAAGGTAAAATTAGAGAGAGAGATACAATTCAAAATTTATTAAAATTAATTTTAGAATGTTCTAGATTGAATTATCTTTCAGTGGCAATTTACCTCATATTTTTTTGATTTTTCTTTAAAGAGATATGAATTTTTGAAGTTTAGAGATTAATTAAATTTAAACACTAATTAATCCCTTAATCCATACGACTGCATGCCAAGTCGTGAGGCACTTTCCACGCATCAACCCATGAGCATCCACTTAAACATCTCATCACAGCACACGTGGCGACGGCACTACGCGATTTTATATCTGCCGTTCGATCAAGGATTGGACAGACAGAAATTAACCCACAGTTTTAAAAAGGTAAAATAGGATTTAAAATGTGTGTTTAATCTCAGCCGTCCATCCAAAATGCAGGGATGGGTGGCCAAGATCATCCTATTCTTTCCTGAGGAATAGTGGAGACCGTCCACTTTCAAAGAGAAGATCCGAGCTTGATTGAGCTCGGATTGGAATGAAATCTTGCACACACCATCTAACCCTAATGGAAAGCATATCCAATGGTCAAATTCTCATGCCATTACAATTTCCTTCACAAAGGACCAACACCTAGAGAGTTTAGTGCTTTAAAAATGCCAAACCTCACCGGGGCTCGATTCCCTTGGAGGAGCTTCGTTTGGTTGAGAAAAAGTTGTGGTGAGAGAATTAGCTCCTAAGGTTGAGTAGATTGCTCTATGGACCAACCCCTCCTTAGTTCCCTTGTGGCTTTGATCTAGGTGAGCCTTTCCTTGCCTTTGGAACTTGAGAGAGAGCTTAGGCAAGCTCAATTTGATCCTCTGGTGGAGTATGCAAAGTGAATTTTATTGAATTGAAGTGTAGAGGAAGTTTGCAATTCAATGGAGGTCCCCTATTTTCAAGGAAATGAGAATGGTTCAACCCTTCTAGAGAGCTTAGGATCACTCAAGGATGGTTTCTATCACTCTCTAACACTCAATTGACAGTGAGCATATGAGAATTGAAGTGAATTAGGGGGTGTATATCTCCCCATATGGCAATCAGATGGTCGAAGCATTGTTTGCCATTTTGATCTAATTGCTAAGATTGAAAGGGTTGTTTGAGCTGAAGTTTGCATGGTCTGAAGGAGGAGTGGTAACCTCCCATGTGCTTCAAAAAAAGTGGAGGGAGTTTTCCATATGGCCAATTTGAGCCATGTGCTCAATTTTGGCCTTGGGCCAATTTGGGCTAACCCAAACCCATTGGGTTGGGTGCACCACCCTCCATAAGGTTTACTTGACCTATTAGGAAGGTATCAAGTTTATATGAAGAGGACTTGACCAAATTCCCCATGGATTTGACCAAACATTTGTTCTATGACATAGGGGTAGAATGGTCATTTGGAATTTTTTTTGAATTTGGATATATGTTGAGAAAATGGGTTTGGCCAAGTTTCATTGGATTTGGAGTTCATTTGATATGGTTTGGCTCATGTTGACCCATTTAGGTCAAAATGGGTCAATTAAATCAAATTGATTGGTCAAATTGGGTCAAACCAAGGGTTGGGTCAAGTTCATATGACCATTTGAAATATTTTGGTGGCTTTGGTTTGATTCAATTTGGTTTAGTTTTGAATTTGGCTCATATGACTTCATTTAGGTCAAATGGGTCAAGTTGACCAATTTGAGCTAGGTCATGGGTAGGTTTAGGTTTGGTTAGTCATATGAAGTGGATTGGTATCTTTGTTTCCAATCAATTTTGGTTAAGTATGAATTTGGCTCAACATGACCCCTTTAGGTCAAGTTGGGTTCAAGGTCAATTGGGCTAGGTTAGGTCATTGGCCATTTGAGGCTTTGGATAAGTTCAACATGTGATTTGGAATGAACTCTACCCATTAGTTTCAATCAATTTGTCTTAGATCAAGTTTTGACACATTTTGACTTTTTAGGTCAAGTTGGGTCAGCTTAGGTCAAGTGGTCACCAGGGCTAGGTTAGCCTCAAATGTTGACTTGGTCAAGTTCAAACATAGTTCATGAATGAACTTAGAACAATGGTTTCAATCAATTCTTCAAGTCAAGGGTGATGGGTATGATTGGCATCTTGAATGAGGTATGCGTCTCATATTTAGGAGCCATTTTGATTTGATTGTATCATGACGATCCATCCATAAATAAGAATATTTCATGATTTGAAGTCTTGTCCACCAATAGCTTTGATATAGTGAGCGGAAAGTCATCCTTTGGACATGCTTTATTTAAGTCCCTAAATTCGATGCAGATATGAATCTGACCATTCTTCTTCTTCACTAAGATAATATTAGCTATCTAGTCAACATATTTCTCTTCTCGAATGAAACCAAATTCAAGGAGTTTCTTGGTTTCTACAATCACCTGTTCTTCAATTTCCAGTCTCATTTATCTAGAGGATTGCTTGACTAGTGTTGCATGATTAAAGAATGCCACATCAGGAGATAAGCCTGACATCTCTACATATGTCCAAGAAAAATAGTCCCTAAATTCATAAAATAGTTTTTTTTAATTCTTTCACTTTATCTTGAAAGTATGAATGATGAACAAGATCTTCCTGTTTGATTAATTTCTTTAAGTTCATCCATGGTGCCTTAATCCTCAAGCTCCTCGTCAAGTGTTTGGCTTCTTTTTCTTATTATTTGTAAGATTAATCTCTAAGAAATCACCTTCATTTTCATTATCATTTTCAATTTCTACTCCTGTTATAACATAATAAATGTCTTCTTGTGGACGATTATCTTGGATGAACCCAAGGAACTTGGTAGTGTGCTTGTTTCTTCTATTAATGGTTTGAGAACCTTTTGGGTACCACATTATGTCAAAGAATTTAGTCCTTTATTTGTTTATTTCAAAGAATCCTATGCTATAATTAAGTTCTACATTTTGAGGATAATATTTTGGCATCCTTGAAGTTCTTCCTCTTGTGACAATTGCATTACCCATGGATCTTCCTTTGGCATCCCTCAATTTAAAATTTCTGAGCTTTTTGGAGGCACATAGAAGGTCACCAATTCTTCAACATTGTGAACTTCTCGAGGAGTGATTTCCTTGAAATGTTGGGGAGGAACATGAGTGACTACGAGAGTATTCTCTGCTACTGCTTGATCAATGATTATTTTCAAGTATGTGCATTGTACTTTGCCTTCATAAGAAGATTCAAACCCATAATCAAAGTCAAAATGATCCTCCTCATTCGACACTTTGTTTGAGGATTTATATGAGCTTCTGGATTTTGCGCTCCATTCCTGTTCATCTTCAGTATCATTGCCCAAATGAGGGATAATTCTGCTTATTTTGGACTTGCTCTTTTGTGGAGTGATCTCCTTTCTTTTAGTTTGTTTCTTTTCACCATTCTTCTTAACTTATTCTTTTGTGGATTTTGAAGTAGATTTTCTAGTCATTTCTATAGCTTGACTCTTTGGAAGGAAGTAATTAGCATCTTGGTATATCTTCATTTCATGCCAAGGGTTGCATATCACCCACAATCTTGCATTCTTCTCCATCTTTTGTATATTTCATACACTGATGTAGTGTAGATGAGACAATGTCGTATTCATGAAGCCATGGTCGACCCAAAAGAGCTCTGAATGAAGTCTTTGCATCAACCACATGAAATTTGTCTTATGTGTAGAGACCTCTGAATCTGAGAGGAAGGATGAATGACCCAACTATTTTCTATCCCTTCTCATTGAAACCTTGGACCAGGACTTTATCTCATCCTAGATGTTGTACATCTAGAGATAGCCACCTGAGGGTCTTTAAATTCATAAGATTCACGAAAAAATCATGATCAATCAAAATTCAAGGTATTATAACTCCATCACTTTCAGTTGTAATATATAGAGGACGATTTTATTCTATAGTTCCAAGCATCTTCTCAAAAAAATGTGATGGTGGGGATCTTGAGTGTTGCAAAACCTCCATTAGCATAAATACACTTCAAACTTTTGCTCTTTAAGAGCTTCAAAAGTATTATGGAGATCTAACATTAGAAGTGCTTCATATATGATTCAGAATTTTCCTTAAGTGGGATAAGTGTAATCAATTCCTTTATTTGGAAGACTTCTTGTTTACATCTTTGGGATGACCTTCTCATTAATTTAATTTCTTCTTCTTTATCTTTATTCATTGGCCCTTTCTTCTATTGAGGTGGTAGCACTCAACCACTCCTCAACTGTACTTGAGCTGCTTCATTTGAGCTTGAGTCTTTAGATGAGTCAATCGCTTCAGCATTAGCTTCTGCTTCATCCAATGATGGATTTAAAGATTCAGAATCACTACCCAATTTTATATTTTTTATGTCTGTCATCTTGACAGGCTCTACTTCATCTTCATTTGGAAGATAGAGTTCCCCTGAGTTGTCACCAACTTCATGTATCATTAAGCAGGATTCAATGGGAAGTTCTTCATCTTCTTTCCTTGCTTCTTCGTTAATTTGAGGCTTCGCATTGAAATCAACAAGTCTGATAGGTCATCTTGCTGGTTGTGGTAATCATTCATATTATTGATGATCTTTTGTGTTATAGTATTTTTTTCTTTTTCTTGGATTTATTCTTGGTGCACCTTCTTGTTTTCTCTTGAGATTTGGCTAGTTTCTCTCATTGAGAGGCCCTTTCCATGATATTTTGTATGATGATATTGAAAACACATCACCATTTTCTTTCAAGTCAAATCGCTCAAGTGGTTACTTCCATTTAATGCTTGATGCCTTCCATTTGTTTTAGCATTTTTCAATATTTGAAAGCATAACTTCCCACTCTTCATCACGTTAATTTCTCCTTGCTTTTATCTTTACTTGATGACTGAGAAAGTGATTACCTTGGTGGATTCCTTCTTGGATGCACTTACAGATAGTGTAAGTTCCATTGTATTTTCAAACAATCTTTAAATATATAAATAAATCATAGATGGGAGACCATGATAAGGATAATAATTAGGATTATTAGTCTTTCCAGCTTCCTTAGGTCTTTTACATTATGGTAGTTGGAGACCCGCTTTGAGTGCGTGCTTGAAGAGCTTAGTCACACTCTACTTTTGAAATAATAATCTTTATTTAGCCTTTCTTTGAGGGTTGGAACTATTGAATCATTTGTTCCTTTCATTTGTCTTGATCACTCATTTTCATTGAAGTGGCCTCGTGGCAGATCATTACCTCCAAGTACGAGCTTCGACTGTGGAGCGAGACTATATGGCTGCTTTAATTTATCTAGGTAAGCGAGTTGCTTCCCTTTATCAACATTATAAACTACTCACTTTTCTTTATCACTGTTGAAAGAAGCAAAGTGTGTCTCACTTTTCTTCAAATATAGAACTTTATTTCTTTTTTATCTATCTAAGTATTATCGTGAGCTTGATAGGTTTAATTTTTCAATTTAGCCACCTGCCAAGAAGCTCCTAAAGCAATTGAAGCCATGCAAAGATAAGGCACCATTTTGTCATCAATGTTGCCCATTAGCAATTGAATCACATGCTCTTCTTCCAATTGCTGCTCACATCTCATACTCATATTTTGCTAACGTGTGATATATCGAGTCACTGACTCATCTTTCTTTATTTTCTCAAAGCAAGATCAGTGATGGTTATCTTTTTAACTGCACTGAAAAACCTCTTGATAAACATAGCTTCAAGTTCCGTGAAGATTTTGATAGAATCATTTGGTAGTTTAGCATACCACTCAAAAGTAGTCGAAGTCAAGCTGCTGATGAATTAGCAAAATAGCAATGCATCATTACCCCTAGTATTACCATATGTCACTTTAAATTGCGAAGTCTTTAGGATTATCGTACCATCATTGAACTTTGGCATTGAATAGCCTTTGGGGTATGGCACCGGTGACTAATCGGTATGGGCGGCCTTTATTTACTAACTTCTCTACCTACTCTACAATAATAAAAGCTTTAATTTTCTCATTTAAAATAATATCCAATTGAGTAGCTGTCACGTGCTCTGATGTGTTAAGCAAGTTTTGAAGATTTGGCTGGGAAGCCAAGATTAATTTCATTTCTCCCCTTATGAGCACTATGAGGTTTGAGGTGTTGGCTCTTGGTGGATTGTGGATCATATTAGCATTGAGGATTAGCAAGGAAAGTGGCATTTCCGATGCATTCCTCTGCATTATCGGCATCATAAGATTCATCTAAGCCATCATTTCATTCATTTTAGTGTTAAGCTGCACAACTTCTTTATTTTTTTCCCTCATTTGGCATTGCATGTGCCTCTATAGTTGGTTAGTGTGGCAATGTCAGTGAACACGGGATTCTCTTCCCTTTTTGACTCTTCTCTTTGCACATCATTTGAGGAAGAACCTAAATGTCCTCTTCTTCTTATTTTTTGAGAGGAGCAGCGGGTAGGATAGTACATCGACGTTGATTATAGAACTGAGTACCAGGCTGATCATCACCTTGACCTACCATATATAGACCACTTATATTCCATGGTCTCATCATCATCATCTTCATCTTTCTTCTTCTTCTCACTAGCATCTTCCATAGATCTTTGCTCATCAGCATGAGAATTTCTTCAATTGAAGGGCTTTGATCAAAGTCGACTATGTCCTGAGGAGATGGAGCTACTTGGTGATGGGATTGGAGGATTCTGATGTAACCATCTAGCTTTAATGGTAATCTTTCTTGAGACTCATTCTGATTATCATTCAATCTTTAAATACAAGCTAGATGTCATGCCTTTGTTCTTCTCCACAGTGATTTCTTCTCGAGGCTTTGGCCTCCAAAATTGTTTTTCTTTCTGTCGGGACCTTTCGACAGCAGATTCTTGGACATGTGGTCCAAGTGTCACGCCCCGATGCTCACCATGCAAGGCTTGTTTGTAACGCTCTTGAGTTCTTACTACCATTGATGGTAGTTTCCATAGTGGAGCATTATTGGCTTATCTAATAATTAGCCTTTGATATCTTTTCTTCATAAGGCATTGTTCTTTACAACTTTCAACACCTTACACTCTAGAGGATGAGTCTCGGATGCACCTTTATGGAGTTGAGCTTGATGCTTGCAAAATGATTATTAATATCACCGTAGTGCTATTCCTTTTCACCCACTTGAGATTTTCAAACTTTGTGACTAGGAACACTCTTCTTTGTAAGGTTTGTAACAAATGGGCCATGAGAGTGATTGGCTGATTAGCATTCTTTCTTCCTCCCTTCTAGTCAGCTTTCCTCTAGATGAGGAAGCTTCAATATCATGTTGGCCTTGCGCAAAAGGCAAGGTTAGTAGTGTGGTCGTGTTCACAGACACTGAAACTTTCTGTCCAGTGATAATTCTCTTCATGATTGGAGCTTCAATATGTCCCAACCTTTCAAATACAGAGGCTCTCTTTCGAGGAACCTCCATAGAAATAGCGACAGGATTTTTAGTGGATTTGGCTTGCTACATGAGTTGGTGTGCATGATTATCTCGTGCAAGCTCAGCAGTAGTTTGAGCAGCGATCATTGGGAAATCTATGCTACCAAATTGTATAGTAGCTCCAGCATCTTCAGTGTTGATTACAACATTAGCTAGGCAGATGTTGGCTTCATAACCTAGCTGTATAGTGAATGAGGTGATATCCATTCTGTACAAATGAAAGATGGAGATTAATAATCAATAATTGATATATCACCCCACACTTTCAAAATGCAAAGATACAATAGAACAGAGCAACTTAAAAAAAAATAGACTCTAAATTAAATCTTAAATATTTAAGACCTCATTTATAAAGTATTTTATTTTAAGATTCATTTAAACTTTTTATTTTCATTTTTATTTTCATTTATAATTCTAGATATATATATATATATATATATATATATATATATATATATATATATATATATATATATATATCTATATATCTAAGATGAAAAGAGAAACCTATCCCAGAGTTACGAAATGTGGGCTCCAAAATTTGCCACACTCAATTAAGAGAGTGATTTGAATGTCGAAATTTTCGTAAGGTGATGGAATAATAGATAAGATACTACCCAGAGATTTCACCCTCATTTTGTAAGGACTTTAAATCTGGTTCTAGGTTTCCTATAGGCGCAAGCACCTATAGTTAATTACCTCTCCCAATTTTGAAAAAGAACTTTCAATTAAGTCAAGTCGTTAGATGGCTAAATGCGTAGTGTATATTAGCAATATGTGTAGTTTTGAAGTTTAGAATTATGAATTTCATCATTTTAACTTAAAGCAGATGCTTGAGGAACGATGATGCACCCGTTCAAGATCCCATCATTCTGTCATTCCAGGCTATCGTGGTCCCTAGTCTACTTGGTCAGAGGAGGTAGTCAACCCAACTCAAGGATTCTTGTCACAAGCGACCATGGGTTGCTGGTCCAACAACCTTGTAGACTTGGAGTTGTCGAGGATAAATACAAGTAAACCTTAGCTAACGTAGGACTTTTTGCCCAATTAAAATACATTCTATAGTTCATAGCTCAAAGAGCAAAGCAATTGGAGAACATACAGGCTGCGACCATGATCGTAATTTAGTGGTGTCATATCATGATGAACCACCCAGTTAGAGGGCTCTGGTCATAACCGCCATTTATGTGGTGCCATTTTGTGGCAAAACCACACAGACAGAGGACATGGGCTACATCCTTATGGGCTTAAGATTATTTGAGTGTGAAAATATTTATGTATTTGATTTGACATTGGCTCTTTGTGAGCAAAGATTTTTTTAATTTGTCACCCCTAGACAAATAGTTGTGGAGGGATTGATGATTTTAACATTAAATTTAAATAATTAAATTCATTTAATTTATTTTTTTATATGAATATTTGATCATTTTATAATTGATTTAAATTCGAATATATAAAGATTGATCATTTAAACCTTAGTAGTGATAGCCTTTTGATCACATGGCTATTATTGGCTAATAAACCATATCAACTCTACCTCTTTTCTATAAAGGATTGGGTCAAAATTATCAAAATTTATAATCCTCTAAACCTTGTCAACTCTAGCTTCAGCGTAGTGGATCAGGTTGTGACTTTTCACTTGGGAGCTTGAACTTGAGAAGCAGTGTCAATAAGTTTAACTTTTGTAATTATATGACAAAATTAGCTTCTCTAATTTTATTAAATTAAATTTCTAATAATATTATAATTAGATTTTTAGGTTTTGTTAACCTGGACCTAGTCCTAAGACCAAATTGAGAATCAACCCACTTAACATCCTCAGACACTAAGTTTAAGCATTGTAGCCCATGGTGTATTTAAAAAATGTTTACATGTATTTCAGAGAATTCGATATCTTCTAAAGCACTTATACATATATCAATACAAATAGATTGAACATATGATTGTCTTACGATGTATGTATAAATTATTAAATGTAAGTATTCACATAAATTTTGAAATAATTTAATTAGAATATGATTTACATCGTGATTCATGCATAGTTTACTTCAATCCAATATTTTTTTGAATGAAAATTAAAGTATTTGTGTTGAATAAAATGCATGCACATAATATTCATCCTGTTTGAATGTTTGTACAAATTACACAATACTTATGTTGAATAGAATTTATGGTGCACGGATGATTAAGTGAATGCGTTCAGTCTGCTTCTAGATTCGTGTTATAGATCTGGTGGAATGATGGAGATTGGATGCCCAATTAAACTTTCTTTCTTTTTGCCTTAGAAGAAAGATTCCACATTAGATGCTAATGATAGATGCCATTTCAAATTTTGACTTTATATGGGTGGCGAGGTTTGTCTTTATATAGATTCTTTTTATTTTAAACGATCCCACAGAGCATCTTTTCCTGTCTATAGATAAACATACAGTTCAGTTCATTTTCATTCAGATCCATTGAGTTCTGTTAAGTCGTCTGAAGGTTCTGAGTGTGAGAAAGTTATACTTTCCTTTTTGCAGTGAAGTTCTAAGTCCCTTGATAAGTTCTTTTTTTATTCATTTTAATTTGCAAAATTTTCTTTTGTTTCTTAATTCTTTACTTTAGTTGTTATTATGCCCTTTTTTATTTCAGTTTATGAAATCTTGCTTAAATTTCTTTTTTTTTTCTATTTTAACTATATTTAGATCATAACTTAAGATCATTTGAGTTTGCCTCCGACGTCTCGATTGGAGTCGATCTAGAATCCCGCTCACCTACAAAGAGCGCGTATGAGTGGTATAAATCATGGCCTAAGTATCTTCTTCTATACCATGCTACAAAGACCATGTATAGGTTACCTGCATAAAAGAAATTATATAATTTTTCCAATCGCGCCACGAGCATTGCTTATGAGTTTTTTTCCCTCCGTGCTACAAAGAGCATGTACGAGTTCCGCTTGTTGCATCAAACACGCCACAATTGAGATTTAATCTTTGTAGATGTTGCATCGCTCATTTACAGGATTGATCCTCTTTTTTTTACAAGCAGCAAGGAGTTTAGAACAATCAATAACACTCTGAACAGCATTAACATCGCAAACAGGGCAAGCATCTATTTAATAGTAGAAGCTGAATATAATATTAGAGGTAGAAGTTAGGGTCATGATTTGAATGAAAATGAGAGGGAGAATTGGTTGATGTGTGAGCTTAAAGGTAAATTCAGTTGTGTTGTGTAGATAGAGAAGCAAGCCTGGAGGTCATGTTGCTATGATGGCATATGGACAGAACAACTGATAAGAAGGAAGAGATTGATTGGTGCAGAAATGCAAGAGATCCAGTAAGGAAAGGAGTCGATCTTGTTGTGCTTGAGAGAAAGGGAAGGAGAAGAGGAGTCCAGTTGCAGTAGAGATGGGAGGGAGATAAGCAGTTGCTCGACTCTACTAGGTTTGTGTTCATCCAGTAGGGAAACATCTATGAAAATAATATTGAGGGATGATTTCATTTTCTTTCTCAACTTCTGCTACACTCCCATGCCTAATGAATGTCGCATCTGATACCCAATATAAGCTAGTTTTTATAGTCATAATAAATGTTCTTGCATCCACAATCTATGCTAACAAATTCATCATTAGGAGAGGAGGCCGCATGATGGCATGTATCAGATCCGCATCACATCATCAAGTAGAAGTTCTTTCTCCAACTGAATTATGGTTGTTTTGAAAACTTCATTTGTATTCCTTTCTAGCCATTGCTTGTCCAAGGCTATGAAAGCCACACAATACAACAAATTGAAGGCCCATTCATCCTCTGCTAATATTTGGATGAAAACTATTCTAATAAATCTTTTTGGCTTTGAAGAATGCAGATCTAGTATTTGCATGAAGATGAATGTGATATTGACACCAGCTACAGCAAAGGGTACTCCCAAGCTGCTTGTTTACCACCATGCTTTTTCAGCAACTTCTTGCCAACACATTTGTTTCCACTGCTCAGAGATCAATCCATGAAGTGATTGATCTAGGTAGGTAAAAGTCCAAAGAGCTCTTAGTGCTTCCTTTACTACATCTAGCTTCTCTTCCTCGATGGTTTCGGGTAGGAACTGAGGGGGAAAAGGATTGACCTTTCATTTTAGAATGAGTTCTCAACCCCTCCATCTTAGACAGGACTCCTCTTAGACTTTAAGAGATCCTAGTCCTAAGACACATCTAGTGATTAGGTGGACACTCAACCTAACCCTAGAGACTTAGAAGAGTTAGCCATAAGAGTGGGTCATGCCTTAGGGGAGTTAGTAAAATCTGCCTACCCTATAGCTTGAACCACTTTCCTTACTTCCTTCTTTCAAATCAAACTCCAAATCAAATTAACATGAAACCTAAATAAATTTTAGCCTAATTGATTTTCTCCAAACTCAAATCAATGCCATAAGATTGAAACCCATGATTGAAATCCATGATTGAAACCCATGATTGAAATTCCAAATTCCAAATTCCAAATATTTCCCAAGTCCTTAATTTCCTTCCTGAAGACTTAGCCTAAAAATCATCTTCAAATCAATTCAAATTCATGAAATTTTCTCATAACTCATTTATATCCTCATTTATATTCACATATATAAATGAAATATAAATTCAAATCAATCAAATCAAATCCAAAATTCAAAATCCTTCTTAAGTCCTTAATCCTCTCTTAAGGACTTAGCCTAAATCATCTTCAAATCAATTCAAATTCATAAAATTTTCTGATAGCTTATTTATATTCTCATTTATATTCACATATATAAATGAAATATAAATTCAAATCAATCAAACTAAATCCAAAATTCAAATCAATTCACAAATCTTTCCTAAGTCACTTTGATTTTCTCTGAGGACTTAGATCATGTTCAAATCACTTCAAACTCATGAAATTTTCTCATGACCCATTTATATTCTCATTTATATTCACATATATAAATGAAATATAAATTCAAACAACCAAAACTAACTCCAAAATCAAACTCAAATTTAATCAAAATCCAACCTAAGCCTTTAAAGTCAAATTCTTGAACTTAGCCAAATCAACTTCAAATCAAGCCAAACTCTTGATTTTTCTTCATGATTCAATCAATCCTTCAATCATGAATCCAAATATAAATACAAACTTCAATCACTTAACCAAAACTCAACTCAAAAATCAAGCCAAAATCCATTTCATGTTCACCCTTTAAACTTGAAATTGTCAAATGAATCATAACCTATTTGACTTCAAACCACTTACAAATGGATTTATGTTTCAATCATAAGTCCATATGTGAGTTCAATCAAACTCAAATCAAGCTTTGACCAAACCATTTGACCCACTTAGGCTCACTTGACCCAAAGTGACCTAAAGTACCCTTATGAGTCAAATTCTAATCCTAACCAAATTGGATTGAATTAAACTCACCTAAGCCTCTCATCATGATCAACAATCATGAGATGATCAATCACTCAAATTGGGTCCAAGTCAAATCTAAGGGTTGACCAAGTCAACAATTAGCCAAAATGAAACCCAACATAGCCAAAATCCATCATAGCCCAAATTGATTGAAACCAATGATCTAAGTTCATTCATGATCAATGTTTGAACCTGACCAAGCCAACATTTGAGCCTCCTAGCCCAATTGGCACTTGACCTAAAAAAGTCAAAATGTGTCAAAACTTGATCTAAGCTTGATTGAAACCAATGGGTCAAGTTCATTCTAAATCACTTGTTGAACTTGACCAAAGCCTCAATTGGCCAACTAGACCTAACCTAGCCTAATTGGCCTTGAACCCAACTTGACCTAAAGGGTCATATTGAGCCAAATTCAAACTTAACCAAAATTGATTGGAAACAAAGATACCAATCCATTCATATGACCAACCAATCCTAAACCTACCCATGACCTAGCTCAAATAGGTTAAATCAAATTGGTCAACTTGACCCATTTGACCTAAATGAAGTCATATGAACCAAATTCAAACCTAAACCAAATTGAATCAAAGCCAAAAACCATTTCAAATGGTCATATGAACTTGACCCAACCTTGGTTTGACCCAATTTGACCATTTGGTCAACTTGACCCAAGTTGACCCATTTTGACCTAAATGGTCAACATGAGCCAAATCACATCAAACCAACTCCAAATTCAATGAAACTTGGCCAAACCTATTTTCTCATCATATCAAACATACCCAAACTGAAATCAAGGTCAAATGACCATTTTACCCCTAGGACAAAGGGTAAATTTTTGGCTAATTTCACTTGGAATTTGATCAAATCCTCTTCATACCCACTTGGCACTCTCCTAGTGGATCAAGTGAACACTAGGGAGGCTGGTGCACCCAACTCAATGGTTTGGGTCAGCCCAACATAGCCCAATGGCCAAAAGCACATGCTTTGAAATGGCCACATGGGAATCCTCCTTACACTCAATTTGAGCACATGGACACTTCACCATTCCACTCCCTAGCCAAAATCGAATTCAAGGACACCCTAAATTGCCTAACAAACTGATTCAATGATCTCAATTGGATCAAAATGGCATGGCAAGCTCTGATCATCCGATTACAAAATGGGGAGATATACTCCCCCTAATTCATTTCAAACTTAACATTCCTCAATTCAATTGAACTTAGGAAAGCTAGAGAAGCAAATCCTCAGTCTGTCCAAGCTTTCTAAAGGAAATTCAAATTTCATTTCTCTTGAGCTTGAAAATGGGAGGGAGTGCCACCCACTCCAACTCAAAACCAGTCACCTTTTGCACACTCCTCGGGACCAATCGAGCTCACCCAAACTCTTTCCTAAGTTCCTAAGGTAAGGGAGGATCCATTTAGATCAAGACCGAGCTCAAGGAAAAGGGGAGTTGGTCCATAGAAGCATCCACTCAATCTCAAGAGCTCAAACCTTCAACAAAGCTTCACCTCAACCTGATGAAGCTTCTCAAGGAATCGAGCGGTGATCACCTAAAGAGGTTGCCATTTTTTTTCATAGCTATGGTTTGGAGCTTTGTGAAGTGAATGTTAATCTCATGGATTTGGCCAGATGTGATCTAGGTTTCATGATGAAGGGTTAAATTCAGCCAAGCTTAATCAGCTCGGATCATGGCCTAAAACATGGAAGGATCCCCTTTCTCGTAGGAAATTGCAAGGATGGATCTATGGCCGTCCATCCATGCATTTTGGATGGACAACTGAGATTAAAATGCGTAATATCATTATTTTTCTCTCTCAGATCCATGGCTTTACCTCCCTTGATCGAACGGGAGAGAAAGTGCAGCACCACGCTATGGTGCTATGATGATGGGTTAACCCAATCCGTCATGCCACGTAAAGCATGTCGCACACGTGGCACCAACGGGATTAATAATATAATTAAGCTTTAAATAATTCCTAATTAATCACCAACCTTGTAAAATCCATATCTAAGTGTAGAAAGATTAGAAAAATATGATATAAATTGCATATGAAAGATAATTGAACATAGAATAATCTAAAATTAATTTCAATAGATTTTGAATAGTATTTTTGTCTAAATTTGGGTTTTATTGGGAATGTTAATTTGCTAATTACCCTCTAATTACTCTATAATTAATACCAAACTTTTTGTACTTAATTAGTGGGATGAGTCTTGCCTCCCCTAATTTTCTTGGGATTTATTGCTGGCTTAATTAGGGGAATTGCTAATTCATTCCTTAATTACTCCCTTAATGTAATTTAGCTAAATTAAGGGTATAATTAGTGGTTTAACCCTCTGATTGAGTTAATTAAGTTTTGATTAAGTGGATGTGAGGTTTAGGGAATAATTTTGGGATACTTTCCTTGAGATATTCCCTAAACCCCTTTTCTTCCTTAATCCATCCTTAATTAAGGGTTTCACTAATTACCCCTTAATTAATTTCATAAAATTCTAAAACTTCCGAACTCAATTAATTCTATCTTGAGATGCTTAGGTGTTCAAGAGCCTAAGTATATTAATAAGGAAATCAAAACCCAACATTACTGAGTTAATTAATCATATGAGCCAGGGCCTTTTCTTCCTAGGTGCATTGCAAATTTAAATTCCTTGTGAGGTTTTATGTCATCTCATTGGCTCAATTATTTGATTAAATATGCTATGGTATGGTATACTAATGCACTTAATTCATACCTTAACCTAATCAAAATATAAAATGGATCTAATAATCTAAAAATTGAACTATCATACACATGTGGGAATGGGTTAAGAACAAACTCACCTCACATTTCTCAAATTAAATCAAACTCAAAATAAAAAATCAAACCTTCTTTAAAAATAATTTGATTTGTTTTAAGCTTTCTTATTTCATAAGATTGTCTTTAGAATTAATTGTGAATGTGTTTACCATGCTTTCATCATTTTAGTTCCTTCCCAACATGCTAAATGTGTATGTCATATGAATTTCATGCATTCATTCTTTTCAAAAATCCAAATGAAAGTGAAATATTTTCTTTATGTCAAATTGCATGTTTTGGCTAAAAAAAATAGAAATATGAGTGCCTACTATCACTATTAAATTCAAATTATTTTCAAAATATATGAATCAATTACCAAAACTGAAAGTGTTTTACTTAAATTTTATTTATGAGCTTACATGGGAGTAAAATATAAGGATGTGCTTAATGTAGTTTTCCTTCTCCCCTCTTTTAGTATAATTTTTGAATAGGATTTGTTAAAGTGTTTAGTTCATTTGAAAAGAACCTAACACTTACCCTTTCCTATTCATTATATGCTATTCAAGAAGGATACTACATTTTACATAAATTACATAAACAAAATAAATCAACCAACACAAACTTTTGCATTCTTTCTTTTCCATTTATTTCTTTTGTACATATGCTTGTATTTAAGGAAAGTGGTATATTAGTTTAGACAACCCCGAGGTTGCAAGGCTTTAAGTAGCCCTAAGTAGGTCTTGTACCTTACACCCCCTGGTTAATAATGGCGTCATACTCACGAATGCCTTCCATATATTCATGTGTGCATATGAAAATTGGATAAGAAACCCTTTTTCTACTTAATGAAAATCATGAATCATAAGCATTCAAATTTTCCTTAAGTAAACTACTTAGCATTCATTATAAGGTGTGTTAAACATTCTCATTTATATGTATAGATATGCTTAGGGTTCATCCATATGCATGTTATACATGTTGGGATAAAAATAAAGTTATGTTTGTTTTGTGAATTTAGTTCACTTTACTTAATCTTAAAATACCTTTTTTTAATAGGTTTGTTTGGAATTGATCTAAACTTAGGATTAATTAAAACACATAATAAAACATTCACTAAACAAAACTAAACATGAATCCACTTTAGAAATTACTTAAGGTGAAGGAAAGAGAAGTTCTTTTCTTTCCTCTCTTTAAAACTTAATAGTTAATTGTAGGATTCATTCAAAACAAATAAAAACACAAAATAAAATCAACCCAAATAAGTAAAATAACTTAAATGAAACCATCCTCTAAGTTGAACATTTCACATTTAGAAAATTCAAACCTAAAGCCATAGTTAAGCACCACACAAACCTTCTAAAGCACACATTTAAACTAAGTCACCACTTCTAGCTTTAGGTTGGGTGGTGCATGGTTGATGTTTGCTTTATTTTGTGATATATGTTTTAGATGTTATGGTGAATGTGCATAGAATGAATGATAGGATTTAGTCTAATCATTATTTTTGCGGATTGTGCTTAAGGGTTAATAAATAAAAATATAAATGCTTTTGTTGTGTGGTGCTTATACCCTAAGCATAATCCAATAGGCTAGGTGGACTTAGTCACCCATGTGTGGGGTGATAAGTCCAATATACATGGTTGGGTTTTGTGTGATTTATTTAGCTAATCTCTATTTGTAGGTGTTAGCTAGATTTACTCTTTCTTTTCATGTAATTTTTGCAATTTTGATTTTGAAATGATTGTTATGGGGATTAGGATGAGCATTGGTCATAAGATCTCATCTTATATATCATGTGAAGCCTTTGGAGTAACCACATTCCAACCATCCAAACAACCATCCAAAGAAGAAACCAAAGAAGAAAGAAGAAAAGAAGAATGAAGAAAAGAAGCTTGAAGACCCCCATAACAATGAGTTCAATGCTTAATTGTAATTCATTTGTAGTCCGAGTTATATAAGGGTAGAGCTGCTACCAATTTTGGGTTTGTGAGGTGCCCACCATAAATGACCTTTTATTCTTTTACATTAGATTTATAAATTGATTGATCAATTATTTAGCTTGTGCATTAAGATGACATCCTTTTCCTAGTTTCTATCCTACTTAATGCATGGTCTGGATGTGGATTAGGCTCTTAGGGAAAAATAAATCTTCTATCAAATTTAATAATTCAAAATTAAAATAAAAAACTCATAACCTCACCTAAAGCTTACGATAAAATCAAGATAAAAGAATTAGCAACCCCTTAGTTGAATGAGTATTTCTTTTACAGCATCATGCACAAATGCATATTATTTTCACTCTTGATTGGAGGGCTTTCACCTTTGCCATAGAAACTTGGCTTGACCTTTGAGAGCCATGGTGGAAACACACCCCCTCCCTTCTTGCTAATTTTGGCCAATAATCATACTTCTCATGCATTAGGCATATGAATCCTATAAGCCTGAGTCAAATGATTATCCAAAGATGAAAATAAAATGTAATATGAATTACATTAAATTTAGGTCATTTGAAATATGCCCTTTACATGATCTAGTCTCTTTAGGGAGTGAGTTAAAGACTTAGTCTCTTTCTAAATAAATAATAGCCTAGCTATCTTGCATATAGCACATAACTTGCCTACATGGATTTAAAATTGTAGGAGGAGTTAGTTGGTAGCCCCCAAGCCAAAGTCCAAGCTGGTGGTCCTCTTATGGAGGAAAACCAAATACCCATTTTTGCCTTAGATTTAGGTTTGGCCTCGCCAAAGCTCCCTAGATTTAGGTTCGAGGTTGCTTCTCCCTTTCATGGGCCATAAGCATAAATCCTCACCACTAGCATTTCCATAATCTTGTGTTATGGAATCATAAGTCCTAAACTTCTAATAAAAGTCAACTCAAATGAATAATTCAATTTCAAAAATATAGCCCAACCATAGATAGTTTGAGATGCACTATTTCCTAGCATCATGAACATCTCCTACTTATCTTCCTTTAGCTTTGATAATAACTCCCTCTCTTTGATCAATCTCATTTGATCTTCTGAAACAAACTAATAGATTGATTATCCTACCTATTGAAATCTTTGGAGACAATGATCATTTACCTTAATCAAAAGTATTCTTGAGGGATCTCATTCCTTAGGATGTAATTAACTATGAGGGCTTACCCCTATAGGAAACTTAATGAACCCGATTTAAAATAAACCCTACTTTATTTTTTTGTGTAAAGTAGGGGAAGAATCTTTGGTACACATGTAGACCCATTATCCTTTGGAGTCCTTATTGAAGTGATTAAGTCCATTGTAGGGTGGTGACTTCTATCTTTAGAAATAGTATACCTCTCCTCAATGTCATAATCGATCACCCTCAATAAGAATATTTGCAGATCTACATGGTGTCAAAATTACATAAAAAGAAAAGAAGTATATTTAGATCTTCATTTTATCCCGTATAGAGTGAAGATGAAAGTATATTTCTATTCTTTAGAAATTACCTATATAAAAATTTCACCATAGTTTCAAAGCTTCTCATGATGATAGGAAGGAGAATCACTTGGAGGGATAGAGGGGCTTTGGCCTTCTGAATAGACAAATAGGCAAGCTCCATTTATTGGTGTTCTGCTTCAACATCAAGTAGACGAGAGCTCTATTGATTCCCTCATCGAGAGAATACCGAAAGCATGGAGTTCAAGGGATGGATGAACAGAGAGACAAATGCTCAAATAAAAGAACATCGGGATGTAGAGACTCTTGTCTGGAAAGAAGTTAAGGCTTAATTAAGTGAGGTTGTATGGGAAAGATGATGTAGCATCCCATTATTGGTCAAAAGAGAGGTAGAGGCATGGGAATGGGCTACTATGAGTTTTAAGGCATTGACTTGATGTGATTAAAAGATAATCAGACAGATTTATCTCGAAATGCATGCTAATCTTGATGAAATTTTAAGCACAATAACTTTAGTCAAATTGGATGTCTATTCTAAGTAATTTTGATGTTCTAGATGTAATGGTACAATCCGTTTCATGATCAGAGATCATTTGATTTAAGTCAGCGTCAAATCAAATTAATTTCAAATAAAAAATGTGCATTATTACTTCAGATGACTCGAGGTTCTTATAGACTCATCTGAATTGATCAAAGACAGTCTCATTTGATAGATTTCATCATTTTGATACTAACAGCATGATCAATTTCAGAAAGATCATTGCATCGCTGATCTCGACTCTAATATGCACATTGGTACTTTGACGGCTCGATCTCTTAATTGGTCGAGTGTCATATTGTGCAATATTTATATTTCAATCAATTTCAATGTTTTGAATAAAATGATGCAATCTGTTCATCGATCGGAGATCATTTTGACTGATTTTAGTGATGCATAGTGCATTTCAACTCTAATTTGTGTGCTATTGCATCCGAAGTCCATCAAATTTGTCATGCTTACTCTATTTAATTTGTGTAATTTATGTGGAGGTCAACATAAAAATCTAAATAAACTAGGTTATAATTATTGGAGATTATCCCCAATTCAACTCGCCATTTTAGTAAATTTTACCATAATCCCTACATTTCTCATCAAATATTTGGTATCATATGTTATATATATATATATATATATATATATATATATATATATTATCCTTTATTATTTTTTTAAATATATATTTATCTAATATATTTTTAAATATTTTTAAAATAATTATTATAATCAAATATATTTTATTTTGAATCAAAATATAAATAAATAAATAAAAGTGATCCCAAACAACTAAGTAAACCCAAACTACCTTGTGATGTTTTCATTAATATTCCTGCAATTACCTTCATTTTTACTTTTTTACCTAACAATTGGCATTCATCAACAAATTATACCATCATAACCAAAAAACATTACAGGACAACAACACTTGTTACCTTCAAACCCTAATTATTAGTTCCCAACAACAATATAATCAGAGCTATAAGAAATTGTTAGATATTATAATCAATTAGCTGCTAAAAATACTATGTAAGGTGTAGACACCACCTACAATTAAGTAGAACGATGGAGAATCAATTAATCCTGTTATACTAATAGATATGCACTCAATAAAAAAAGCTAAAGTTTCTCTCAATTCTAATAAGTGATTATTCTACACTCTCTGTTGACCTCCATGCATGAGCCATAAGTCAAGTAGCCACATGAATTGACGATTTAAATTAGCTACAATGCACTCGATGACATTAACAATTAATTAAAATGATCTTCAATTGACCAATGGATTTTGCCATCATGTTTAGAATATTGAAATTGATTAGAATATGCATATTGCACAATTTGATGATCTAACGATCAAGAAGGGGTCAGCTAACATACATATCGAGGAAGTCCGAATGCCAAATGATCTCTTTTGCAAAATAATCAAGTAAAAAAAAAACATATTAAATGATACTATTCACACTCAATTCAGACGAGTATGCATGAATATCGAGCAATTAGATATAATAATATGTAAATCAAAGCTAAAATACACTCGACGACATAGAAAATCAAACAAAATGACCTTCTATCGATGAAGACTTGCATCACATCATAATAAAACAAAATGATCTTTCATAATTCAAAGCTTGACCATCAAGGAATACCATGCATATCAAGTTGGGAAGTCGCTAATGATACCCAAAAGACCTCTGTTTGTAAAATTGATCACACCGTTAGTGTCAAAATGTTAAAACCTACTGAACAAGATTATCCATACTCAATTCTGACGAGTCTACATGAATATCAAGTGAGTGAAAGTGATGACGCATAAATTTAAACTGAAATTGACCCTGATTTGACATCGACTTGAACCAAACGACCTCCAATCATGAAACGGATCATGACGTTCCAAAATATCGAGTAACTAAAATTGACATATATATATTATCTATGTGATGATGTTGGCATAAAAATCTAAATTAGGGTAAATAAAATAATAAATAAATAAATTCTATAAATACCCCTCTTATTACCCTAACCATAATTTTTCTTATTTTCTCCCGCCAGTCTTCGATTCTCCCACTGTCAAAGCCCCTCTCTTTCCTACGGTCCATCTCTCTCTCTCTCTCCCCAATCCGTCTCCCTTGTGATACCCCACTGCCATCCCTATGCTGGTTTTGAAGAGGTTTGTGACATAACCTCACGACATTGTAGAAAAGCACTATTCAGTGACACTATACCACAAAATGCTCACATCGCATTTGATGCTCACGAGCCCCAGATGCATGCTCCTCTAAAGTGCAGAGTACCACCCACCTGCTCTCCTGGCTGTGTTATACCGACATTTTTTTCAAAAATCACTTTGTTTTCTTGATGTTAAGCATGGTGGAAATATGTACTTGCTTACATGTGTATCAGTACATGTACACGCCTTTCTTGGTGTGATAGAGAAATCTATTTCTGCCAGTACCTTAGAGCACCATATATGCATTTCTTGGCATGATGGGAAGGCACATTTAGGTCATGGTTTATATCACCCACACATGCCTTTCTCGGCATGGTGGGTGGATCCCGGCCTGCAGTAGCCCCCTATGGGGATGATGCCGGGATCTTTCTTGAAATCTATCAAAGTTCCACCGCAAGGGGACCTACGACATACAAATGCCACAATAAAATTGTTATCTAAACTAACATTATAGGTGTATAAGTACCCGCACATGCATTTCTTAGTGTAGCAAGAAAATTTGTTTCAGTAGGTATCTTAGAGCCCCATACATGCCTTTCTTGACATATTGGGAAGACACATTTAGGTCATAGTTTATACCACACATACACGGCTTTCTTGGCTTGGTGGGTAGGCCCAACATACCTAAAGTAGCCCCCTATATGGGGTGATGCTGGGATGCTGCCAAAATGTTGCCAAACTTTTACACTGATAGAAGGCATAAACTGCTTAATAAAAAGTCAACTACAAAGCTAAAATTAATATTTTAACTTGACATTGCAAGAATATAAGTATATTGTTGACCTCATTTTTAGAATGAGCTCTCAACACCTCCATCTTAGGCTTAGGATTTCTGTTAGACTTTAAGAGTTCCTTAGTCTTAGGACACATCTAGTGATTAGGTGGACACTCCAACCTAGCCCTAGAATACTTAGAAGAGTTAGCCATAGGAATTGGTCATGCCTTAGGAGTGTTAGGAAAATTTCCTACCCTTTAGCTTAAACCATTCCTCGCTTTCCTTCTTTCAAGCCAAACTCCAAATCAATTCTATTTGATTTTCTCCAAACTCAATTCAATTCCATGATTCAATTCCATGATTGAAACCCATGATCAAAATCCATCAAAAATTCATAAGTTCAAATTTTCTAAGTCCTTAACCCTTCCTTAAGGACTTAACCAAAACTATGATTCAAACTATTCAAATCTTTGAGATTTTCTTATAACTCATTTATATACACATTTATATTCATATATAAATGAAATATAAATTCAAACTCATCAAAACAAATTCAAAAATTCCAAATCAATCCATGAAAATTTTCTTAAGTCCCTTTTATTTTTAAATAAAGGACTTAGCCAAAATCAATCCTAAACCTTGATCAAATCACTTCAAACCCTTGGGATTTTCTAAAAAATTATTTATATCCTCATTTATATTCTCATATATAAATAAAATATAAATATAAACCAATCCAATCAAAGGCAAAAATTAAATTCCAAATTTAAAATCCTTGAAATTCCCTTAAATCCCTTAATTTTCCATTAATGGATTTAACCTAAACCTTGATCAAACCTATTCAAAGTCATGGGATTTTCTCAACATCAAATTATATTCTCAATTATGTTCTCATATATAAATGAAATATAAATATAAATCAATCCAATCCAATCCAAAAAATTAAATTTCAAATTAAAAATTCCCTTAAATCCTTTAAATTCCCTTAAATGGATTTATCCCAAATCATGATTAAACTCTTTCTAATCCTTGAAATTTTCTCATGATAAATCTATATCTTCATTTATATTCACATATATAAATGAAATATAAATTCAAACAATCAAAACCAATCCCAAAAATCAAACTCAAATGAGTTCAAAATCAAATCTAAGCCTCTCAAGCGTAAATCTTGAACTTAGTCAAATCACTTTCAAATCAAGCCAAACTCTTGATTTTCTCTCATGGTTCAATCAATCCTACAATCATGAGCTCATATATAAATCCAAATTTCAATCAAACAATCAAAACCCAAATCAAAAATCAAACCCTAGACCCCTTCAAATTCTTCTTTTGAATATGAAATTTTCAAATGGAACAAAATCCATTTGACTTCAAACCTCTTGTAAATGGATTTATATTTCAATCATAAGTCTATGTACAAGATCAATCAACTTCAAATCAAGCTTTGACCAAGCCATTTGACCCACTTAGGCTCACTTGACTCAAAGTGACCTAAAGTACCCTTATGAGCCAACTTTTGATCCAAACCAAATTGGATTAAACTAAACTCATACTTGCCCCTCATCAAGTTCAACAATCATCATGGGATGATCAATCAATCAAATTGGGTCAAACCAAGTCAAACCTAAGGGTTGACCAAGTCAACAATTAACCTAAACTGAAACCTAACATAGCCAAAATCCACCATAGGCCAAATTAATTGAAACCTTTGATCTAAGTTCACTCATGAACTATGTTTGAACTAGCCAACATTTGAGCCTAACTGATTAGTTGTTGACCCAAGTTGACCCATTTTAAATGGGTCAACATGAGCCAAACCCTATCAAATGGATTCCAAATTCATTAAAACTTGCCCAAACCTATTTTCTCAACATACCAAACATACCCAAATTGAAAAAAAAAATTAGAAAAATGACCATTTTACCCCTAGGCCATAGAATAAATTTTGGCCTAGCCCATGAGTATTTTGGTCATACACTCTTCACAATCACTTGAAGCTTTTCTAAAAGCTTAAAGGGACTTAGTGATGAGCGGTGCACCCAACCCAATGGGTTTGGGTCAAGCCATTTGACCCATAGACCAAACCAGACCCTTTGGCTTGAAATTGAAATTTCAAATTCCCTCTTAAGCTTAATTCAAGCACATGAGAAGTTGGAAATCCACTCCTCTGGACAAACTGACCATGTGCACACTCAAAATAACCAAAATGGTTCACTCCATAGGCTCAAGTAGATCAAAATGGCATGGACATTGCTGACCATCCGATCCTTCAATGGGAAATATACTCCCCCTTATTTACTTTTGTTTTCATACATTCACACTCGATTGGAGCCTAGGAACCTTTAGCAATCATCAGAGACCTTTCCCAAGGTCCCTAGAGAGGATTTAATTCCCATTCTTTGATTGCAAAATAGGGGAGCTCAAATAGCTAATCCTCTACACTCATCTCAAATTCTCTTTATTTTTAATCTAGGAGCTAAGTCAAATTGGCCTAAGCTTTCTCTAAAGTTCTAGAGGTGAGGAAGAGCTCAATTCAATCAAAGCTGTAAGGATCTTAAGTAGGAGTTGGTCCTTAGAGTTCTACACTCAACCTCAAGTGCTCAAAACTTGAGCTTAGCCTTGAGAAGCTCCTAATGGAATCAAACGGGTCACCTGATGAGGTTAGTGATTTTTTTAAGCTTAATTCTCATAGGTTGGTCCTTTGTGAAGTGAACTTTAATTTCATAGGATCTTAGCCGTTGGATGTATTGGTTATTGCATGAAGAAGGTGTGGGCAAATTTTTAGCCTAACTTGAGCTCAATTGAGCTTGGATCAAAGCCTAGAAGGTGGATAAATCTCATTCTTCTTGAGCTTCAGCGGGGATGAATCTCTGGCCATCCATCCGTACATTTTGGATGGAAGGTGTCTTATTTAGAAACTCCATTATTTTCTGAGGAGATCTCGGCCAGATCTTGATGGGATAGGATATCAAGCACGTGTGCCACCCGTAATAACTTAAGTAAAGGGCTCACCATGCCACGTGTAGCCGCATCGTCGCGTGTGATAAAATGTTTAATTAATTCCTAATTCACTGAGAGAACTTCAAAAATTCATAAATCTTGATAGAAAAATTAAAAAAATATAAGGAAAAATGTTATGGAAAGATAATTTCATCTAGAATATTTTTAAAATATTTTCAATGGATTTTAAATTACTCTTTTCTTTGAATTTGGGTTTCTTTGGGAATCTTAATTAGTTACTCTTAATTCATCAATTAATCTCAAATTTTTGGGGTTCATTTTGGGGATGACCTGCCTTCCCTAATTTTCTTGAGATTTTATTAAGGCCTTAATTATGAAAATTACTATGTCATTCCTAATTTCCTTATAATTAAGGGTAATTAAGGTGTGATTAGTGGATTTATCCCTATGATTAAGTTTGATTAAGGGTTAGATGAGTAGAGGTTTTGTGGAATAATTTTGGGGCATTTCCCCTAAGCTATTCCCTAAACCCCCTTTTCTATCCATAATCCCTTCTTAATTAAGGGTTAACTCATTAATTATCCCTTTAAACAATTTTTAAAAATTCTAAAAAGTTCCGGAACTTAATTAATCTACCTTGGGTAGATGCTTAGGTATTTAAAAGCCTAGGTTCAATTAAGTAAATTAAAACCCCTTTCATAAGTTTGAAAGGGTGTTTTAAAGTACTTAAGCTAAACCCCTTAGCTTAATTAACTTTTAATTTTGATCCAAATTGCATTAGGCCTTTTTATTATTAGGTGCATTGCAAATTTAAATACCTTGTGAGTTTTATGTCATCTCATTGGCTCATAATTACTTAGTTAATTTTTCTAATGTGGTGTAAGTAAGGGTTAATTAAGCCACTTAATTATTACCTTAACCTAACCAATGCTTAAAAATGGATTTAATTATTTGAAAATTAATGTGGTGTAAGTAAGGGTTAATTAAGCCACTTAATTATTACCTTAACCTAACCAATGCTTAAAAATTGATTTAAATATCTGAAAATTAAACAAAAATATATAACACATGTGGGAATGGGTTAGGAACAATAAACTCATCTCACCCTTTCAAAATTAAATCAAACTTCAAACTAAACAAGAATCATTTTGAAATTCATTTTGATTTATTCTAAATTTTCTTATTCCTTAAGAATGTCTTTAGGATTTAAGTAAAGTGAGTTTGTTTACATGCTTTCACTATTTTAAATCTTTCCCAAGATGTTAAGTTGTATGTCATGTGATTCATGCATTCATAATTTCATGTTTCAAATTTTTAAATGAAAATTGTTTACTTTATGTCAAATGTGCATGTGTTGGCTAAAGTAAAATATGAGTAGCTATTATCACTACTAAATCCAAAATATTTTCAAAACTTATAAATGAAATATCAAATGTAAAAGTGTGCTATTCATATCTTAATTATAAACTTGCATATGATAGATTATAAAGTCATGTTTAGTGTAGCCTCTCTTTCTTTCTTATGTTAGCATAGTTTTGAATAGGAGTTGCTAAGACGTAGGGTTCATTTGAAAAGAACCCAACGCTTATTTAATTCTATACCCTATTCATCCCTATGCCATCATTTAAGAAGGATTGTCTACAATTGCATGAATAAATTGCATAAATAAAAATGAAACTTTTAAACAACTTTTGCATCTTCCCTTTCCGTTTCATTTCTTTTATATCCATGTTTGTATTTAAGGAAATTGGTATATTAGTCTGGACAACCCCGAGGTCGCGAGGCTTTAAGTAGACTTAAGTAGGTCTTGTACCTTACACCTCTGGTTAACAATGGCACTGTACTCACTTATGCATTTCTTACTTTCATGCATGTATGTGAAATTTTGGATAAGGAAAACCTATTCTACTTAAAAAAAATCATACATGTTTAACTTCTAAATTTTCTTAAATATACTTAGCATGCATCATAAAGTGTGTTAACTCTCATTTTCATGTATGGATATGCTTAGATCCATCCATATGTTATATATGTTGGGAAAGAATTGAAGTAATGTGTGTTATGTGAATTTTGATTCATTTTATTTAATCTTAAAATGCCTTTTTTTTTTGAATAGGTTTTCTTTAGAGTTTATCTAAACTTAGGATTAATTAAAGTTTTAATCAAAACATTCACCTAAATGAAATTAAAATGTGAACTTACCTTAGAAATTACTTAAGGATTAGGGAAGGAAAGAGAAGTCCTCTTCTCTTTCTCTCTCTTCATAACTTAGTAATTAATTATAGGTTTCACTCAAACCAAATTAAAACATGTAATAAAAATAACACAAAATACTTAAACAACTTAAATCAAACCCTCCTCTAAGTTGAATGTGTCCTTCACACTTAGAAAACTTGAACCTAAAGTCCTAACTAAGCATACCACACAAGCCTTCAAAGTAGACACATTAGCCTAAGTCACCACTTCTAGCTTTAGGTTAGGTCGGTGCATGGTTTGATGTTATGTTTTATTTTATGATGGATGTTTTAGATTGGATGTTAGTGCTTGTAGAATGAATGGTAGGATGTGCTTAGTATAACTATTCTTTTCTGTAGTAGATTGTGCTTAAGGGGCATTATCATAAATAAAAATATAAATACTTCTTGCTTGCAGGTGCTTATACCCCTTTGCACAATCCATAGGCCAGGTGGACTTAGTCACCCATGTGTGGGGTTATAAGTCCAATATACATGCTTCGAATTTATGTGGTGTGATTTAACTAACCTTTATTTTGTAGGTGTTAGTTAGATTTCCCTTTTCCTTTTCATGTAAAAATTTGTATATTAGGATTTTGGAATGATTTATTATGAGGATTAGGATGAACATTGGTTATAAGATCCCATCTTATGCACCATGTGAAGCTTTGAAGCATCCACCTTCCAACCATTCAAAAGGAGGAGCCAAAAGAAAAAGGAAAGGACAGAAGAAAGAAAAAAGAAAGAAGAAAGAAGAAAGAAGAAAGAAGAATAAAGCTTGATGACCCCCATAACAATGAATTACTTTGGTTAAATTGTAATTTAATTCATTTGTAATCCGGGTTGTATAAGGGTAGAGCTCGGCTACCCAATTTGATATTTTTGGGATTGTGCGGTGGTGCCCAACCACAAACGGCCATTTATTCTTTTTGCGATTAACTTTATAAATTGATTGATGATTTGTTTAACTTTTGTATTAAGTGTCATGCTTTTCCTAGTTCTTCCTTACTTTATGTATGGCCTAGATGTGGATTAGGCTTTTTAGGGAAAAATAAATCTTTTACCCAACTTAACAACTTAAAATAAAATTAAATAACTCAACCTCACCTAAAGCTTAGGATTAAAATCAAGATAAAAGAATTAGCAATCCCTTAGCTGGATGAGCATTTTTTTATAATATCATGCACAAATGCATCTTATTTCACTCTTGATTGGAGGGCTTCCACCTTTGCCAAAGAACTCATCTTAACCTTTGAGGTCCGTGGTGGAAACTCACCTCCTAAACTTCTCGCTGATTTTGGTCAATAATATGATTTCTCATGTATTAGTCATAAAAATCCTATTAGCCTTAGTCAAAATGATTATCCAAAAATATTAATAAAATAAAATTGAAATGCATTAGATTTAGGTCATTTGAAGCATGTCCCTTTACATGATCTAGTCTCTTTAGGGGTGAGTTTAAGGACTTAGTCTCTTTCTAAATAAAATAGCCTAGCTATCTTGCATAAGCATAAGACTTGCCTACATGTATTTAAAATTATAGGAGGAGTTAGTTGGCGTCCACCCCCAGGCGGTTGTAAGTCCAATCTGTCAGGTGGTTTGTCCTCTCTTGTGGAGACAAACCAATTACCCACTTTTTACTTTAGATTTAGGTTGTGCTTCTAGCCCTCGTCGAAGCTCCCTAGATTTAGGTTCTGAGGTTGCTTTTTCCCTTTATGGGCCATAAGCATAATTCCTCACCTCTTAGGAATTTCCTTAATCTTGTATTAAGGAATCTTAAGTCCTAAATTTTTAATGAAAAATAAAACTCAAACAAACTAAATCAATTTCTAAAATATAAAGCCCAATTTTAAGATAGTTTGAGATGCTCGCTAGGTTTCCTAGCATCGTGGACATCTCCTACTTATCTTCCAATTTAGTTTCAATAATAACTCCCTCTTTTGATCAATCTCATTTATCTTCAAAAAAATATTGGTCCTTCCTATTGAAATCTTCAAAAATAATGATCATTTACTTAATCAAGAGTTTTCCTGGGATCCCATCCTTGGGATATGATTAACTAGAGGCTTGCCCTTGTAGGAAACTTAATAAACCTGATTTAAAATAAACCATGCTTTAGTTTTCCATGTAAAGTAGGGGAAGAATCTTTGGTACATATGCAGATCCATCATCCTTAGGAGTCCTTATTGAGGTGATTGGTTCCATTGAAATGTAGTGACTTCTATCTTCCGAGATAGTACATCTGTGGATCTACGTGGTCTCTTACCAAGATGAATTTCCACATATATAATTTTGCCTCTCCTTTCACCACAGATTTGAAGGCGATATCTTATATGTGTGTGAGAATTTTTCTCCACATACATGTACACGCCTTTCTTGACGTGGCAGGAAAATCAGTGTTACATGTAGGTGCTTTAGAGACCCATACATGCCTTTTGTGGCATGGTGGGATGATGCATTCGACCATGGTGTTTACACCACTAATATATGTCATTCTTGTGGAGGGCTCAAATTTATGTGGCCATGTGGGGCACTAGGAGGCTGAAGAATCTTTGTCAAAATTTTATCTAAAATTATAAACTTGCAATAAAACTCAATCAAAATAAGCAACATTATTTAAATCTCAAAAGTTAAATCAATTTAAAATTAAAACACCTGCATGGACCCCAACACTACACCGAATACTTAAACTTAGTGTCTGAGGATGTTGTGCAATTGAATTCTGAGTTGAGTCTTTGGGGTCTAGGTTAATAAAACCCTAAAAAAAAAATCTAATGATGCTATTATAATATTTTCAACCTAATAAAACATCTAAGAAATTAATTTTATTATGTGATAGTAGATATAATCCTCTATTATTAAATTAATAGAGTCGACAGGATCTAAAATAACAAACACCCCGATGATGGCTGTGTTGAATAGAGATTTCAACTATAGGGGATACTTTCATCAAAATATGATTGCAATTTCAAATCAAATTAACTCAAATTAAGTATCAATCAAAATGTAAAATTTAACATGTCATTAAGTATTAAATACTTAAATGAAATTCAATCTTTAAAAAACTTAAAGCTAAAACTCAATCCATCTTTCACAATTGTTTGCCAAAGGTGATAAATTAAAAAAACTCTAGCTCACAAAAGAGCCAAAGTCAAATCAAGTACACAACTATGTTTACTCTCAAATAATCTCATGCCATGGCCGGGTCCTCGATTAGTCGATGGAGCTCCACATGAGCTCACGGTTGTATGAGTCCTCTAGGGTGGTTGTTATATCACAATCATGATTGTAGCCCGTATGCTCCTCAAATGGCTCTGCCCTTTGAGTTGTGAATCATATGGTATACTTGATAGGGCAAAAAGCCCTCTGTTAGCTAAAGTAGACTTAAGCTTGTCTCCTTAGACAAACACCATCCCAGATCTACAAGGATTTCTTGACTGATGTGTTGAAAGATCTTACAGGGATGCAGAACCTTGGGGGTTTGGTGGTGCATCATCGTTCCCCCAACCATCTACTTTAAGTTAAAATAATGAATTTCATAAATCTCAAATTTTAAACTCCACATGTTGTTACTATACACTATGCACTAAGCTAACGATTAGCCTTAATCAAAGGTTCTTTCTCAATACTAGGAGGGGTAATTAACTATACGTGCTTTCACCTATAAAAAACTAAAACCATAACTAAAGTCCTCACAAAATGAGGGTGAAATCTCTAGGTAGTGTCTTATCTACTATTCCATTTTCCTTCTGAAAATTCCACTGATATTTAAATCATATTCTCTTCATCAAGAGGTTAGTGGTGAATTTTCAGAGCCTATAGATTTCTGGCGACTTCAATGGGGACAAGTTTCTCTTTCCATCTTTGGCTAGTCGAATCAAAGCTATAGTCGCAGTAGAGTACAATGAAATTAAAATTTCCAAGTTATTTATAAAATTAAATTGATTGAAATTCAAAATTATTTAATAAATAACTTAATTCTTAAAATTTCAAGATTTTATTTTTGTATAACTTATTTTGATATTCTATCATACTTATTCTGTTATATCTCTGTATAATGAAAATATGGGATGATATATCAATTCTTGATTACTAATCCCATCTTTCATTTCATAGATGGATCTCCAAGTTCACCATGAGCTACAAAGCTAACATCAGCCTTCGCTCTCAGATCAACACCAGAGATGCTCGAGGTACCATCCAATTTGGTAGCGTGGACTTCTCAGCTGTCGCTGCTGCAAACAACCCTCCCCCTAAAGCACCTGCATATCATACACACCAACCCATGAAGAGGAGAAGAGCAATTAGAATGACCGCTATTGCTACTAAGATTCCTTGAAAGAGAGCCTCCATATTCGAAAGATTAGGTCATTTGATATGTGAGGCATGAAAATAACTATCTCTGGGCAGAAAATTTCAATCGCGCATGTGAATCTCTAATTGAGCCTTTTGCGACATAATCTTTGGCTTCTCATCGGAAGAGTTAACCAAAAGGCAAAGGAGAGGGAATCAGTTCAGTGCCATCCTCTCTCATTACACAAAAATCTACAACCAAGTACTCCTACCCGCAATAAATTTAAGAATTTAAAATGGATAAAAAGGAATAGCTCTATTGGTGTCCGCTAGGATCAACAATGACACCAAGCTACCGGAAGAAACAACCTAAAACTCTATCTACTAGAGTACATAGAGTTTTAAAAGTTATAAAAGAATAAGACTGTGGTGAAGTTTTTTATATTTTTGAAGAATAAAATATATACTTCTATCTTCACTCTATGCGGGATAAAATGAAGATCAAAATATACATCTTCTTCATCTTATACAATTTTGACACTACGTACATCCACACATGTTCTTATTGAGGGATCGGGTATGACATTAAGGAGAGGTGTACTATCCCTAAAGATAGAAGTCACCACCACCAGAATGGACCTAATCACCTACTCTTAAGGACTCTAGTGTCTACATGTGTACCAAATATTCTTCCCCTACTTTACATTTAAAAGTAAAGTATGGTTTATTTTAAACTAGGTTGGTTAAGTTCCCTACAAGGGAAAGCCCCCATTGTTAATTACATCCTAAGGAATGAGATCCCTTAGGAATACCCTCGATTAAGGTAAATGATCATTGTCTCCAAAGATTTCAATAAGTTGGACTATCAATTGATTAGTTTATTTCAGAAGATCAAATGGGATTGAACAAAGAGAGAGTTATTATCAAAGACAAATGAAGATAAGTAGGAGATGCTCACGATGCTAGAAAGCCTAGAAAATATCTCAAAATATCCTATGATTAGGCTTTACATTTTTGAATAGATTCAATTTGTTTGAGTTGAATTTTTCATTAGAAATTTAGGGCTTATGATTCCACAACACAAGATTATGGAAATGCCTAAGATGTGAGGATTTATATTTTTGGCCCACAAAGGGGTGAAGCAACCTCAGAATCTAAATCTGGGGAGCTTTGGCTAGGGCCAAAGCCAAAACCTAAATCTAAGGTGAAAATGGGAATATGGTTTACCTCCACAAGAGAGAATAAACTACCCGACTTCTTGGACTTACAACCGTCTGGGGGTGGCCACCAACTAACTCCTCCTACAATTTTAAATTCATGTATGCAAGTCTTATGCTTTATGCAAGATAGCTAGGCTGTTATTTATTTAGAAAGAGATTAAGTCCTTAAACTCACTCCCTAAAGAGACTAGTTAATGTAAGGGTATGCTTCAAATGATAAAAATATAATGCAATTTAGATTTAATTTTATTTTTATTTTTGGACAATCATTTTTGACTCAGGCTAATAGGATTCATATGCCAAATGCAAGAGAAATGAGATTATTGGCCAAAATCAGTGAGAAGGAAGGAGGTGTATTTCCACCATGGCTCTCAAAGGTCAAGCAAAATTTCTCTGACAAAGGTGGAAGCCCTCCAATTAAGAGTGAAAATAATATGCATTTGTGCATGATGTTATAAAGAAATACTCATCCATAATTTTCTAATTCTTTTATCTTGATTTTTAAGCTTTTGGGTGAGGTTATAAGTTCTTTATTTTTAATTTTGAATTATTAAATTTGGTAGAAGATTTATTTTTCCCTAAGAGCCTAATCCACATCCAGGCCATACATCAAGCAAGGAAGAAACTAGAAAAAGGACAGCATCTTAATGCACAAGCTAAACACATCATTAATCAATTTATAAAACTAATCGCAAAAGAATAAGAGACCGTAGTGCTCACTACCGACAAAACAAATTGGGTAGCTCTTATACAACATATTACAAATGAATTAAGCATAATTGAGCAAGGAACTCATTGTTATGTGGGTCTTCAAGCTTCACTTCTTCTTTCTCCATCTTTTCTTCTTTCTTCTTTGGTTCTTTCTTTTGGATGGTTGGAAGGTGGTTGCTTTAAGGGCTTCACATGGTACATAAGATGAGATCTTATGACCAATATTCATCCTAATCCCCATAACAATCATTCCAAAATCATAATTGCAAAAATTACATGAAAAGGAAAAGTAAATCTAGCTAACACATGCAAAATAGAGATTAGCTAAATTGACCACACAGATCCCAAGCATGTATATTGGACTTATCCCCCCACACATGGGTGACTAAGTCCACACGGACTATGCTTAGGGGTATAAGCACATGCACAAAAGCATTTATATTTTTATTTATCCGCAGTAGCCCTTAAGCACAATCCCCTATAGAAAATAATGATTAGACTAAATCATTCTATCATTCATTCTACGCACATTCACCCTAACATCCAGACTAAAACATATATCACAAAATAAAAGAAAACATCAAACTATGTACCACCCTAACCTAAAGCTAGAAGTGGTGACTTAGCTTAATGTGCATGCTTTAGAGGTTTGTGTGGTATGCTTAGCTATGGATTTAAGTTAGAATTTTCTAAGTGTGAAGAATGTTTAACTTAGAGCAGAGTTTCATTTAAGTGATTTAATTATTTTAGATTGATTTTATTTTATATTTTTATTGGGTTCAAGTGAATCCTACAATTAATTAGTAAGTTATAAAGAGAGGGAAAGAGATAAGAACTTCTCTTTCCTTCCCTAACCTAAATAATTTCTAAAGTGGATTCATGTTTTAGTTTTGTTTAGTGAATATTTTATTATGTGTTTTAATTAATCCTAAGTTTTGATGAACTCTAAACAAACCTATTCAAAAGAAAGGCATTTTAATATTAAAATGAACTAAATTCACAAAACATATATCACTTCATTTCTTTTTAACATGCATATGAATGAGTCCTAATCATATCTATACATACAAATGAGAATATTTAGCATAATTTATGATGCTTGCTAAGTAGTTTATTTAAGAAAATTTGAATGTTTATGATGCATGATTTTTATTAAGTAGTAAAGGGGTTTCTTATCCAATTTTTACATGCACATATGAATGTATGAAAGGCATAAGTGACTATGATGCCATTGTTAACCAGGGGTGTAAGGTACAAGACCTACTTAGGTCTACTTAAAGCCTCGCAACCCTGGGGTTTCCCAGACTAATATACCACTTTCCTTAAATATAAGCATATGTACAAAAGAAATAAATGGAAAAAAAGATAGAATGCAAAAGTTTGTGTTGGTTGATTTATTTTTGTTTATGCAATTTATATGTACAAGTGTAGGTATCCTTCTTAAGTAATAGCATAGGAATGAATTTGAAATGGAATTAGGCAAGTATTGTGTTCTTTTCAAATGAACTACACAATTTGCCAAATCCTATTCAAAATTATACCAAAAGAGAGGAGAAGGAAAACTACATTAAGCATATCCTTATATTTTGCTCACATGCAAGCTTATAAGTTAGATATAAGTAACACACTTTCAATTTTGATAATTAATTCATATATTTTCAAAATAATTTGGATTTAATAGTGATAATAGCTACTCATATTCTCACTTTAGTCAAAACATCCAATTTGACATAAAGGAAACATTTTCATTTTAAATCTAATTTTTGAAAACCATGAATGTATGAAATCATATGACAAACACATTTAGCATGTTAGGAAAGAACTAAAATAATGAAAGCATGTAAACACATTCACCTTAATTAATTCCTAAAGACAATCTTATGAAATAAGAAAGCTTAAAGCAAATCAAAGTTTTTTTAATGTCATTTTTATTTGATTTTGAGTTTGATTTAATTTGGAAAATGTGAGTTAATTTTGCAATTCCTAACCCATTCTCACATGTGTTTAACATTTTTGTTCAATTTTTAGGTGATTAGATTCATTTTATATTTTGATTAGTTAAGGTATGAATTAAGTATGTTAATTACCCCTTACCTACACCACCTTAGCATAGTTAATCAAATAATTATGAGCTAATGAGATGACATAAAATCTCATAATGAATTTAAATTTGCAATGCACTTAGGAAGGAAAAGGCCTAATGCAATTTGGCTAATGATTAATGATTAATTAAGCTAAGGGGAGTAATTTCAAAACATCCCTCACATATATGAGTTGAATTTTGATATTTTTTTTAATTATACTTAAGATCTTGAACACCTAAGTATCTGCCCAAGAAGGATTAATTGAGTTCTAGAAAGTTTTAGAATTTTTTTAAATTAAGGGTAGTAATTATGAATTAACCCTTAAGGATGGATTAAGGAAGGAAGAAAGGGGTTTAAGAATATCTTGGGAAATGCCCTAAAATTATTCCCTAAACCTCCTATTCATTATACCTTAATCAACTCAATCAGAGGGTTAAACTACTAATTACAACCTTAATTAACCTTATTTACATTAAGAGAGTAATTAAGGAATGAATAAGAAACTCCCCTAATTAAGCCACCAATAAATCCCAAAAAAATTAGGAGAGGTAGAAGTCATCCCTCTAATTCTACCTAAGAAGTTTGGGATTAATCGGTAGATTAAATTGTAATTAATATTAAACATCAAATTCATAGAAAGAACTATTCAAAATTAATCAAAATCAATTTTAGAATATTCTATGTTCAATTATCTTTCTACTATAATTTATTTCATATTTATTTGATTTTTCTATGTTGAGATATGAATTTTAGAAGCTTATGTTATTAATTAGAATTAAAAAAATCCTTAATTATATCATTAATCCATGGTGCCATGCATGCGGCTGACGTGGCATGCGCTTTACACGCGTCACCTACTAATTGGCTATTTAAAATATTGCATCATAGTTCAGCGTGGCGGCGACGCTATGCGCTTTCTCCTTAGCCGTCTGATCATGGATCAGACAGCTAAGATTAAAGATGTGGATCATAGGATTAAAAATAAATATATCACGCATTTTAATCTCGACCATCCATCCAAAATGCACAGATGGCCGTCCCTATAAATGACTTTGGAAAATGGACACCGTCCATCTTCAAGGAGATGATCCGAGCTTGATTGAGCTCGAATTGATCCCAAATTTTACCCACGCCATCAACATGTATTGAAGATTACATCTAACGGCTAGATTTTCATGGGGCTGAAGATTTTCTTGATAAAGGACCAACACACAATGGAATTAAGCTCGGTTTAATGGCTAACTTCACCGAAGCTGATCACCGACGCTCGACTCCCTTGGAGAAGTTTTGTCTTGTTGAGATGAAGCTTTGCTGAGAGTTTGAGGCTTGGAAATTGAATGGATTTTTCTAAAGACCAACTCCTCCTTAGCTTGAGCTCGGCTTTGGTCTAGAGCACTCCTGCCTTTGAAGCTTGAAAAGAGTATGGGTGCACTCGACTTGGTCCTGAGTGAAGAAGGAATTGATGTTGAGCGTGGAGAAAGTTGGAAATTCAATCGAGCTCCCCTATTTTCAAGTGATGAAAATTGAGAAATGGGAATTTCAATCTCCCTCTAGGAACCTTAGGATAACTCACAAATGGTTCCTCTGACTTCCTATTACTCAATCGATAATGGCTCTGTGAAGATTCAAATGAATTAGGGGGAGTATATCTCCCCCTTTGGCAATCGGACGGTCGAGCATGGGCTTATCATTTTGATCCAATTGCCCTTATTCGAAGGGTTTATTAGGCTGTTAGGATAATCCTTGAGTTCATTTTGGCTAGGGAGTGGAGTGGTGAACTCCACACATGCTCCATTTGAGTGTAAGGAAGATTCCCTAGTGGCCATTTCCATGCACATGGTCGGTTTGGCCATTGGGTTAGGTTGGGCTGACTCAAGCCCATTGGGTTTGGTGCACCACCCTCCCTAATGTTCACTTGATCCATTAGGAGAGTATCAAGTAGGTATGAAGATGATTTAACCAAATTCCAAGTGGAATTGGCCAAACTTTATCCTATGGCTAGGGGTAAAATGGTCATTTGGCTTATTTTTTAATTTGGGTATGTTTGGTATGTTTAGAAAATAGGTTTTGCCAAGTTTCATTAGATTTGGAGTTCATTTGGTATGGTTTGGCTCATGTTGACCCATTTAGGTCAAAATGGGTTAACTTGGTCAAATTAACCAAGTCAAATTGGGCCAAGTTCATATAGTTCATATAATAATTTGAAATGCTTTGGTGGGTTTGGTTTGATTCAATTTGGTTTAGGTTGGAATTTGGTTCATATGACTTCATTTAGGTCAAATGGGTCAAGTTGACCAATTTGACCAATTTGACCTATTTGAGCTAAGTCATGGGTAGGTTAAGATTTGGTTAATCATATGAAGTGGATTGATATCTTTATTTCCAATCATATTTGGTTAAGTTTGAATTTGACTCAAGATGACCCTTTTATGTCAAGTTGGGTTCAAGGTCAATTGGGCTAGGTTAGGCCTAGTAGCCCAATTGAGGCATTGGTCAAGTTCAACAAGTGATTTATAATAAACTTGACTCATTGGTTTCAATCAATTTGGTTTAGATCAAGTTTTGACACATTTTGACTTTTTAGGTCAAGTTGGGTCAACTTGGGTCAAGTGGCTAATTGGGCTAGGTTAGGCTTAAATGTTGACTTGGTCAAGTTCAAACATTGATCTTGAATGAACTTAGATCATTATTTTCAATCAATTTGGCCTATGGTAGATTTTGGCTATGTTGGGTTTTATTTTGGCAAAGTGTTGACTTGGTCAATTATTTGACTTGGTTTGACCCTAATTTGAGTGATTGATCATCTGATGATTGTTAATCATGATGAGAGATTTAGGTGGGCTTAGTTCAATCCAATTTAGTTAGGATTAGAATTTGGCTCATAAAAATTTAGGTCATTGGGTCAAGTGAGCCTAAGTAATGGTTTGGCAAAGCTTGATTTGAGTTTGATTGAACCATATGGACTTATGATTGAAATATAAATCCAGTTGCAAGTGGTTTGAAGTTAAATGGGTTTGATTCATTTGACAATTCAAGTTCAAAGGTGAACATGAAATGGATTTTTGATTTTGAATTAAGTTTGATTAGGTGATTGAAGTTTGTATTTATATTTGGATCCATGATTGAAGGATTGATTGGATCAAGAAGAAAAATCAAGAGTTTGGCTTGATTTGAAGTTGATTCGGCTATGTTTAAGATTTTGACTTGAAAGGCTTAGGTTGGATTTTGATTGAATTTGAACATGAATTTTGGAATTAGTTTTGGTTGTTTGAATTTATATTTCATTTATATTTGTGAATATAAATGAGAATATAAATGGGTTATGAGAAAATTTCAAGGATTTGAAGTGATTTGATGAATATTTAGGCTAAGTTCTTAAGGGGAAATTAAAGGACTTAGGAAAGATTTGTGAATTGATCTTGAATTTTGGATTTGATTTGAATTTATATTTCATTTATATATGTGAATATAAAATATAATTGAGTTATGAAAATTTCATGAATTTGAATTGATTTGAAATGATTTAGCTAAGTCCTTAGAGAGGATTAAGGACTTAAGGATTTTGAATTAGGATTTTGAATTTTGGATTTGATTGATTTGAATTTATATTTCATTTATATATGAATGTAAATGAAAGAATAAATGAAGAAAATTTCATGAAATTGATTTGAAGTTGATTTAGGTTAAATCCTTAAGATGGAAATTAAGGACTTGGGAAAGATTTTGAATTAAGAATTTGAATTTGAAATTTCAATCATGGGTTTCAATCATGGACATCAATCATATAGTATTGATTTTAGTTTGAGAGAAAATCAATTAGGCTAAGTGATTTAGGATTTGGGCATTTCATTTGGAGTTTGACTTGGAAGGAAGTAAGGAAAGTGGTTCAAGCTATAGGGGTGCATTTTAACACCCCACATGACTGACCCTCCACATGGCTAACTCTTCTAAGTCTCTAGGGTTAGGTTGAGTGTCCACCTAATCACTAGATGTGTCTTTGGTTTAAGTTTCTCTTAAAGTCTAAGAGGAGTCATATGTCTAAGATGGAAAGGTTGAGAACTCATTCTAAAAGTGAGGTCAATAAAGGGTGCCTAATAGGTGTGGTGTGGTGACAAAGAACACTTGCGCATTTGGTGTTGACACCGAGATCAACAACAGAATGATCACAAGCACTAATAGAGATGATACTCTAACTTTGGTGTAGAAGGAATCGAAACTTAATGCAATGTGGCTCTACTTATGTCAAGGACATAAGAGGGAAGGAGGAATCCAAGGATAGAATATGTGAACCTTCCACTAAGCAAGTTCAAGTCATCCACAAGGGGATGAGAGGTTTGATTTGATTTGAGTCTCGCTGGGGAGAAATTTCCACTAGGGAAGTGGGACGAATTTGTTTCAATTTTTTAGATTTGGATTTTGTGATGGTCCCTGTTGGTTTGCAATGGATCGCATTGAGTAGGAGCCACGAAGGCCTAGACCTAACTCAAATTTACCAATCCAAATGGGTAATCTACTAAACACATAGTAGGACTAGTCAACCAAAGGGATGCCTTTTCGAGTATGCAACAAGCGTACTAGGAAGAAAGCATAGTAGACTAACATCCTCCCAAAGTGAGAGGCTTGGGTAATCTATTGGCAGGAGCAGTTATGAACCTAGAGGCTATTGAGTGAATCTTTCTTGGGGACTTAAATCAACTCAAAGATAGTTAAGATTAATTTCATTTTTAGATTTATTTTGATGGATTCCATTGGTTTGCGATGGATCATGGAGATCCTAGACCTATCTCAGATTTATTGATCCACAAGGAGTAGCTTCCCGACCGATGGGAGAACTATCCGACCAAAGGAGTGCCTTTTGATTTGCAATGATCAATTGAAGGGAAGAAGGCTCGGGGACTCACATCTTCCACTACAAAAGACCATTGGGGTGATCGGTTGCTTTGGGCAACAAATCAAACCTATCCTAAGGCTGCTTGTCAATTTACGATAATCATGCTAGAAAGAATGTGTCATAGTCCAAAACCCTGGAGAAGATGACATGGCTAGTTATATTTCAAATATGTATTTGGTGGCCAACTCAAGGAGAAAGCATGGGGACTCACATCTGCCAAGAGTGTTATATCCACTGGTGAGTCGCTGTCAGCATAGTGAACATTAATCAACCTAAGGTGCTTGCTAGTTTGCAATAATCAGCATAGGAAGAAAGCTCGGGGAATCACATCCTCCATAGGCCATTCTTTGGGATAGTCCCTTTCGATAGATGCCATTTGACCTAGGGTGACTACTAAGTGAATGCCACTGGAGGACTTATATAGACTTGAATGTAGTTAAAAAAAAGGAGCCTCTGGGGACTTATCCTAAACTTCAAATATACGACTAGTTAGATCATGGTATTAGTTCAAGAAGAAAGCGGGACTCACATCTTCTTAAACAAAATCAACATGAGGTAGCTGGTTGGGCAATGAAGTTTACCATACTTAACAAGGCTCGTTGGTTTGCAATGGTCAAATTAGAAGAAAGCATGGGGACTCATCTTTTCAAACAAGTGATCACTAGGGTCACATACTAGCGAGGTAGCATGTAGACCCGACCTAGAGCAGCTAATGAGTGAGTGCCACATGGGGCTTGCTCCCACATCAAAATAGCTCGAGAGAAAAGATATGCATTTGTTTTTATGCTTGTGTTTAAAGGAAAGAATAGGATGCCTCACGGGACTCTTACCCAGAGGATTTTGGAATGGTGCCATGGATGGTCGGAATTCCCACTAAGAAAGGATGCCACTTGGGTTCTCTTACACCTAACTTAGTTATGCTAATCAAAATAGGATGCCTCTCAGGTTCTCTTACACCTATTCTAATAGCACCGGGAGATTATATTTGATTATGTTTGTGTTGTAAGAGAGGGATAGGATGCCACTGGGGGACTCTTATACTTACCCTAAACACGTCAGTGGATTAAGACAAGAAACAAATAATGCTTGAAGAGAAGATTTTGATGAAAATGAATTATATTTTTGATTGATAGAATTATTTTCAAACACGATTTATTTCATGGGTAATATTTATTTAGATAAAGCCCATTAATTGGAAGCATCGGGTGTTCCCCTTTATAATCAATGAGCTGATAAGATCCTCCTTAGTAAGCCTTCTCTATGACATAGGATCCTTTCCAAGTGGGTTCAAACATGCCTCCCATCTTTTGATGGGCAACAATTGGTCTCCATAGGACTAACACAAGTTCTCCTACTCAGAAAGATCTAGGATAAACCATCTTGTTGTGAGTTTGAATCATTTTGGCTTATATCAATTCAGCCCGTAGGTGACTCTCCTCAAACCTTTGAGCTCTTCTTTAACTTTGCATTCTCTATAGTGATCTTACTAATGGTATCCTTATTGATGGGAGTTGAACTTCTAAAAGTAGAACAACTTTGGACCCCTAAGAAATGGGGTAGTGAGTTGGAGTTAGGTGTGTGGTGCAGTATCAACCAATAATTGCTCATTCCACTATCGTTTGTTGTCATCAAGAGTCTTCTTCAATATTTGGATGAGAGTTTTGTTTAATGCTTCCATTAAGCCATTTGCTCTGGGGTAGTAGATGGTGGAGTATCTCCAATCTATACCATATCTTCTAGAAAAGCAATTGATCTTGGTGCTTTTGAATGCAGCATCATTATCGGATATAATTTGTTGAGGCACCTCAAACTATATACGATATAGTTTCTAAAAAACTGAAGCATATTGGTGGGATTACTTTTGCCCACTTGAAAAGTAGTCGATGGGCTAAGATAAATTGATGACCCTTAGAAGGAGGATCATGGGACCCATAATGTTTCCCAACACTCAAATGGCCATGAGGCAATGTTGGAGTGTAGAATGTGGTGGTTGGTGGAGGACCACGACGATGACCTCTAGCTACATCCATGCAGTCTGTAATCGTTGAAGGTCGGTTGTATCCTAGTCTTTTGATCTTCATCTTCATCTTCAAACTGGATTGATGTGCTCTGCATAGCCCTAAATGTACCTCAGTTACAATTCCATGGGCTTCAATTTTGTCCAAACAATGTAACCATATTTGGTCAAAGGGCCAGGTCTGAGGTGCCATCAGAGTATAGAGAGAGCTTTTTGATGGGCTTGTGACTTTTCTTGAGGTAGTTTCTTTGGTGTTTAGTCTATGAATGGTTGCCTCCAATCTAGCTCCTTGTCCTTATGACAACCTCCACTTCGAGAAAGTCTCACCGATGAGTTATCAAGGGCAGGACTTATTTGTTTTGGACCCTTATTCAAATGGACTCATCTTTTGGACATGCAAGTTCCTTGGCAAGTTTGGCCAAAGCATCTGCTACTGCGTTCTCTACTCAGGAAACCTTGTAGATGGTGACTTCAGGAATCTAGTCCAACAACTTCATTATATGCTCATGTGGCAAAGCTTGGGTTTGAGAAAGGACCGATGTCATTGATGATGGCGAGAATCCCAATATTGATGCTCTTGACGCGATAGTGATGGCTAACTCGGTGACAATCAAAGCTTCATAGCTTTATTATTGAGGTTGGAAAGAAGATAGTATGAGAGTCTCATCACATTGCAGTTTGGAGTTAAGAGGACTATTTCTACCCCTGCCTTTTCTAGAAGAGTAGATAGTGGTATTTCCCCTTTATAAAAAGAAGTTGCACCATAAAAATACATCTCCTAACAATGATTGTTAATCTCCCCTAACTTCATGATTTGTTCATCAGGGAGATCATCACTAAGAGGACAATCAACAGGAAGTGGGTGTGCTGCTAAGGAATCCACTAGTGCTTTCCTTTTTATTGTACGAAAGAGTACAAAGGTGATATCAAACTATGAGAGAATCATGGATCAACATGCCAAATGTCTGGCGTTGCCATTATGAAATATGGTAGTTGGTTAAATCACCATATGAGAAAGCATGTAGTGCTGTAGCTTTTGAGAGGCAAAGATCAAAGCTAGGTAATACTTCTCAATAGATGGATAGTTTGCTTGTGAGAATAAGATGACGGGGGTAGTATAGAGCATTCTCCTTCCCTTCGTTGTTGTCTTGGGCCAACAGAACAAATGTCATGAGTGTAGAGGATGAGTGGCACAATAGGGATAGGTACTAGAACTGGTCGCTTCACCAAAAAATTGATTTCTTCAAAGGCATCACGACGCCATCTCACTTGAACTTGGTGTCCTTTTTATAAGTGCTGAGAAAGGTTTGCATCTCCCCAATAGGTTGGAAATAAAGCATCCTAGATACGTCAGCCATCCTTGGAAGGATCTGAGTTGAGTTAAACTCTTAGAAGGTGGAATTTCTAAGATAGCTTTGATCTTTTTTGGATCTATTTCTATTCCCCGGTGTGGACAACAAATCCAAGGAATTTCCCTAAAGCTACTCTGAATGCATACTTCAGGGGATTCATTTTGAGGTTATATTGTCTTAATCATTTGAAAACTACTCTAAAGTCAAAGAGATGGTCTTCCTTTTCTCTTCTTGACTACTAGATCATCAACATAACGATGATGGATGAGTTCATTAAAGATCGAGTCATGGCCCATTGGTATGCACACTAGTATTTTAAGCTCAAAGACATGACCTATAATAAAATATTTGATCGGGGTTCAAAAGAAGTGTTTCTTTCATTTTCAGGGAGTTGATTTGGTTGTAGCGGATGATCCATGAAGAGAGACATAAGATGAGGTGATGTCCACCATTAATTCTGGTATAGGAAGATGAAACTCATCCTTAGGACATGCCTTGTTTAAGTCCCTCAAATTGATGATATGCAACTTTGGTCATTCTTCTTCTTAACTGGGACAATATTGGCTAACCAGGTAGGATATTCTTCTTCCCTGATGAAACCAACATCGATCAGTTTGTTGACTTCAGAAATGACCTATTGTTCAACTTCTAATTGGGTCAGGAGCTTGCAATAGGCGATGTTAGGATCTATTGCTAGCTTGTGGGCGCCACGTCAAGAGATAATCGGGTATCATAACTTCATAACTCCATCGCAATATCTTTCAAACTAAGTCATTGGTTTCTTCTTTCAATAATAATGACCATGATGCGTTGAGTGATTTTCTTCTATCCCAAGGTTGATTTCTTTAAGCTTGTCAATTATTGAATGGATCTTCTCTTCAAATTCTGGCAGTGCATCTTTGATTTGGAGATCATTTGAATCATCTAAGATTTCTAAACACACATTATCATAAGAGCTGATATTGTGTGAAAAGAACCTATCAGACTCCAAATGATTGGTAACAACTAAACAGTAATCATCATCATCAATTGGATCATCTAGCTAAGAGGTTGTTAATTCTTTTATCTTGATTTTAAACCTAAGCTTTAGGTGAGGTTATGAGTTATTTAATTTTATTTTGAGTTGTTAGGTTGGGTAAAGATTTATTTTCCAAAGAGCTATCCACATCAGCCATACATAAAGCAAAGAATAAACTAAGAAAAGCATGCCACTTAATGCAAAAGCTAAATAAATCATCAATCAATTTATAAAGCTAAATTAAAAGAATAAAAGTCATTTTTTGGGTCGCACAAACCTAAAATATCAAATGTGTGGTGTAGAAACCACACTTCGGATTACAAATGAATTAAATTACAATTAAGCAAGGAATTCATTATTATGGAGGTCTTCAAGCTTTATTTCTTCTTTCTTCTTTTCTTCTTCTTCTTTTCTTCTTTTCTTCTTTGGTTCCTTCTTTTGAATGGTTGGAAGGTGGATGTTCCAAGGCTTCACATGGTACATAAGATAAGATCTTATGACCAATGTTCATCATAATCCCCATAACAATCATTCCAAAATTCTAATTGCACAAATTTATATGAAGAGGAAAAGTGGAAATCTAGCGACACACACAAAGGTTTAGCTAAAATAAACCACACAATCCCAAGCATATATATTGGACTTATCACTTTGCATGGGTGACTAAGCCCACACCTATTATTATGCTTAGGGGTATAAAGCACACCAAGTAAAAGCATTTATATTTTTTTTATTTAGCACCCTTTCAATCCACAGAAAAGAATAGTTAGACTAAAGTGTCCTACCTCATTCTCATTCAGAACATACATCCTGACATCAGTATAAAACATATATCACAAAACAGGAACAAACATCAAACCATTATTGACTAAGGCTAGAAGTGGTGTCTTGATTGTGTGTGGCAAGGCTTGTGTGATGTAAAACTATTGCTTTAGGTTCAAATTTTCTATGTGTGAAGAACATGTTCAACTTAGAGGAGGGTTTCATTTAAGTTTTTTAAGAAATTCTCTTTTCTTCCCTAATCTAAGTAATTTCTAAAGTAGATTCACATTTTAGTTTTATTTAGGTGAATGTTTTGATTAAATCTTTTAATTTATCCTAAATTTTGATAAACTCTAAACAAACCTATTCTAAAAGAAAGGTATTTTAAGATTAAATAAAATGAACCAAAATTCACATAACACACATTACTTCATTTCTTTCTTAGCATATATAACATGCATATGGATGGACCCTAAGCATATTTATACAAGCAAATGAGAGTATTTAACACACTTTGTGATGCATGCTAAGAAATCCATTTAAGGAAATTTAGAAATATGCATGATTTTCTTAAGTAGAAAGGGATTTCCTATCCATCATTTTTACATACACACATGAAAGTAAGAAGGCATGGAAGTGAGGTGCATCATTTAACTGGAGTGTACAAGGGACTACTTCTTAAGCCTTAACCTCCGAGTTATCTAGATTAATATATACACCACTTTCCTTAAATACAAACATATAAAGAAATGAAATAGAAAGGAGAATGCAAAAGTTGTTTAATGGATACATTTTATTTATGCAATTTATGCATACAGCTAATATGAAACCTTCTTAGGTGATGGTGGGATGAATAGGGAATTAAGTAAGTGTTGGGTTCAAACTGAACCCTACATCTTATTCTATTCAAACTATACCAACATAAAGAAAGAAACTATGCTAAGCATACCTTTATATTATTTCACATGCAAACTCATAATTAAAATATAAGTAACATACTTTCATATTTGATATATGATTTATGTATTTTTAAAAAATAATTTGGATTTAGTAGTGATAATAATCACTCATATTTCTACTTTAACCATAATTGACATAAAGTAAACAATTTTATTTTTAAAATTTGAATTTAAAAAATATGAAAGCATGAAACCACATGAGTTACAAATTTAACATGTTGGAAAAAGAGTCAAAGTAATGAAAGCATGTAAACAAGTTCACTTCACTTAATTCCTAAAGACATTCTTATGGAATAAGAAAGTTTAAAATAAATCAAAATGAATTCAAAGAGATTTTTGTTTAGTTTGAAGTTTGATCTAATTTTGAAAAGGTGAGATTAGTTTGTTATTCCTAACCCCTTCCCACATGTGTTTGATATTTTTGTTTACTCTTTAGATACTTAGATCCATTTTTATGCATTAATTGGTATGAATTAAGTAACTTAATTAACCCTTACCTACACCACCAGAATAATTAACCAAGTAATTATGAGATGACATATAAAACTCACAAGGGATTTAAATTTACTACACCTAATAAGAAAGAGCCCTAATGCAATTTGGCTCACAATTAAAGGTTAAGCTAAGGGGTTTAGCTTAGTAATTTCAAAACACCCTTTCATACTTATTTGGTTTGATGAACTTAGCATCTAAGAATATACCAAAGTTGATTAATTAAGTTCTAGAAATTTTTTGAATTTTTAGAAATTAATTAAGGAGATAATTAATGAATTAACTTAATTAGAGATTAAGGGAAAAAGGGGTTTGGGAATAGCTTAAGGAATGCCCCAAAAAAATTTCATAAACTTTCCTTCTGGAATAACCTTAATGTGGATTAAAATCACTAATTACACCTTAATTATCCTTAATTATATATGGGTAATTAGAAATTCATATGAAATGCTTCTAATTAAGCCTTCAATAAATCCCAAGAAGAAAATTAGGGGAGTGAAGTCATCTCTAAAATATACCCAAGAAATTTGGGATTAAATTAATTAAAAGTAATTAGCAAAATAAAGTTTAAAAAAAAAAACCAAATTCAGAGAAAAATATAATTCAAAACCTATTGAAATTTATTTTAAATATTCTAGGTTGAATTATCTTTCCATATGATTTTATTTCATATTTTTTTAAATTTTTTAGAGGGAGTTATGAATTTTAGAAAATCCTTAGGTTAATTATGATTAATTAAAATAATTTAAGTAATCCCCTAGCTCACGCGGCTTGGTGGTGCGCTTTTACATGTGTGTGCCATGAGGGTTTACTCTGTCAAATCCCAAATGGTGGATGGAGACACATGGTTTGATCTGTCCCATCCATCGGCAGATCTCCTACCATTTTAAAATGAATAACCGGATATAAATGTGAATTCTCGGCCCATCCAAAATGTCTGGATGGATGGTTTATATCTCCCAAGTTCTTCCCTTGATCACAGACCATCCATGATCAAGGGGAAGATCCAACTTCGATCTAGCCTGATTCAAACCAAATTCAACCCACACCATCTAAAGCTAAAAGCGGCAAATCCAGCGGTCAAAATCCATGGGATTAAAATTTCTTTCACAAAGCTCACACCACATTGAGTTTAATGGTCAAAAATCTTATACCTCGCCGGTGCTTCAGGTCCCTTGGAAGCTTAGTATGGTTGGAGAGCTATGTTGAGGTTAAGTGGATTGATGTATGGACCAACTCCTCCTTAGCTTGCTTGCGGCTTTGATCCAATTCGGCTCTTCCTTATTGTGGGAACTCCAAAGAAAGCTTGGGTGCGACTTAGCTCATTGATGAGTATGCAGAGATGGGGATGAGTGAAGAGGAAGTTCAAGAATGGATTGAGCTCCCCTATTTTCATTGTTCAAAAACTGAGAAATGGGGAAATGGAAAGAGCTCTAGGAGGCTAGGAATCACTCTCTGATGGCTCCTAAGTCTATCTGGTACTCAATCGAATTGAGGAATGTTGAATTCAAACTGAATTAGGGGGAGTATATCTCCCCCTTGAAGGATCGGATGGTCATCCATCCTCTTGCCATTTTGATCCAATTGATCATAGGCAGTGGGTTGTTTGATCAATTAAGAGTGTGAACATGGCCGATTTGAGCCAAGGAGTGGATTGCCAACCTCCCATGTGCTTGAATTTGAGTGGGAGGGGGATTTTGAATTTTGCATTTTGACTCATGGAGTTGGGTTTGCTCTAGGGACCAATTGGGCTGACCCAAATCCATTGGGTTGGGTGCACCTCTCTTCACTAGGTCCCTTTGAGATTTTAGGAAAGCCTCAAGTGAATGTCAAGAGGGTACGACCAAATTATCCATGGATTAAGCTAAAATTTGTTCTATGGCCTAGGGGTAGGATGGTCATTTTATTAATTTTTCACTTTGGATATGTTGGGTATGTGGAGAAACTAGGTTTGGCCAAGTTTCATGAGATTTAGAATTCATTTCATAAGGTTTGGCCCATGTTGACCTATTTAGGTCAAAATGGGTCAACTTAGGATGACCAATAGGTCAAATTGGATCAAACCAAGGTTGGGTCAAGTTCATATGACCAATTTAAATGTTTGGTGGCTTTGGTTTGATTCAATTTGGTATAGTTTGAATTTGGCTCATATGACTTCATTTAGGTCAAATGGGTCAAGTTGACCTATGGTAGGTATTTAGGGGGGTGGGTTTAGGTTGGGCATATGGAGTGGATTGATATCTTTTATTTCCAATCAATTTTGGTTAAGTTCAAATTTGGCTCAACATGACCTTTAGGTCATGGGTCTAGGTCAATTAGGCTAGGTAGGTTGGTCTAGCCAATTGAGGCTTTGGTCAAGTTCACAAGTGATTTGGAATAGACTTGACCCATTGGTTTCAATTTGGCTTAGATCATGTTTTGACACATTTTGATCCTTTAGGTCAAAATGGGTCAACTTTCAAGTGCCAATTGGGCTTAGGTCAAATGTTGGGCAAGTTCAAACATAAGTCATGAGTGAACTTAGATTAATGGTTTCAATCAATTTGGCCTATGGTGGAATTTATTTGGCTATTAAGTTTCATTTGGGCTAAGTGTTGACCCAATTTGGTTGATTGATCATTCCATGATGATTGTTGATCATGATGAGAGATAAATATGAGTTTGGTTCAATCTAATTTGGTTAGGATTAGAATTTGGCTCATAGGTACTTTAGGTCACTTTGGGTCAAGTGAGCCTAAGTGGGTCAAATGGCTTGGTCAAAGCTTGATTTGAAGTTGGTTGATCTTGTGTATGGACTCATGATTGAAATATAAATCTATTTACAAGTGGTTTGAAGTCAAATGGGTTTAGATCCATTTGACAATTTCATATTCAAAGGAAGAATATGAAAGGGTTTTGGCTTTGATTTCTGACTTAGATTTTGATTGTTTGATTGAAGTTTGGATTTATATATGAGCTCATGATTGTAGGGTTGATTGAATCATAAGAGAAAATCAAGAGTTTGGCTTGATTTAAAAATGATTTGGCTAAGTTCAGGGTTTTGACTTGAAAGACTTAGATTGGATTTTTGAGTTGATTTGAGTTTGATTTTTGGAATTGGTTTTGATTGTTTGAATTTATATTTCATTTATATATGTGAATATAAATGAGAATATAAATGGATCATGAGAAAATTTCATGGATTTGAAGTGGTTTAATCATGATTTAGGCTAAGTCCATTAAAAGGAAATTTTAAAGGACTTAGGAAAGTTTGGGGTAGGGATTTGAATATTTTTCCTTTGCTTTGATTGATTTATATTTATATTTCATTTATATATGTGAATATAAATAAGGATATAAATGGGTTATGAGAAAATCTCATGAGTTTGAATTGATTTGATGATGATTTAGGCTAAGTTCATTAATAGAAAATTAAGGTCTTAGGAAATTTTTAATTTGAGAATTTTAATTTGAGTGTTTGATTTGATTGATTTATATTTATATTTCATTTAGATATTGGAATATAAAGGAGAATATAAATGAGTTTTGATAAAATCTCATGTATTTGAATTGATTTGATCAAGGTTTGGGCTAAGTCCATTAAGAAGGATTTAAAGGACTTAAGAAAATTTTGGAGTTTGAAGTTTGAATTTTTGAATTTGGTTTAATTGATTTATATTTATATTTCATTTATATATGTGAATATAAATGAGAATATAAATTAATTTTGAGAAAATCCCATGAGTTTGAATTGATTTGATGATGATTTTGGCTTAAGTCCATTAATGGGACTTAACAAAAATTTTATAGATTATTAGAGTTTTGAGTTTAGTTTGATTGATTTGAATTTATATTTCATATATATGAATATAAATGAATTATGAGAAAATCTCAAAGATTTGAATTGGTTTTTATCATGGTTTGGCTAAGTTCTTAAGGGCAAGATTAAGGACTTAGGAAAAATTTGAACTTAGGATTTTTTTTTTGATGGATTTTGATCATGGGTTTCAATCATAGATTTCAATCATGGATTTCAATCATGAAATTTATTTGAGTTTGGAGAAAGTCAAATAGAATTGATTTGGAATTTGACTTGAAGGAAGGAAAGTGAGGAATAGTTTAAGCTAAGAGTTGGCAAGTTTTCTTAACACCCCTAAGGCATGACCTATTTCTATGGACTAACTCTTCTAAGTCTCTAGGGCTAGGTTGAGTGTCCACCTAATCACTAGATATGTCTTAAGACTAAGGAACTCTTAAGTCTAAGAGGAGTCCGATGTCTAAGATGGAGGGGTTGAGAGCTCATCCTAAAAATGAGGTCAATAGCGGTCAGCTGAGCTAAGCATATCTCAGGATCAAGGAGAGCCTTGATTAATGATTCTCTCATCTCTTTAGATAAGACAAGGGCATCGTATATGCTTAGCTTAGATGATAACTTTCTTAGATGAGAGAGGACATTGTAGTCCACCTTGGGCTGATTTTCCACAAGCATATCCATGGGTGGAGCATCCTATGGAGGGGCTTCTCAATCCTTTGTACCAATGACTTGTTTCTCTTTATCTTGAGGTGCTACCCTAGGAGGTAGAACCTTGCCACTACGAAGATTGACTTCAGTGATCTCTTGTGGCAGGGTAATGAAAGGTTCTACCTTCACATTAGGCTCACCTACAGCTTCTCCTATGGGACCCTCAGAATCGGATGATTCCAAGTCTATCTCAAGAGGTGAACTAGATTGATGCAGGAAGTTCAACTCAGATCGAAAGAGGAAGATCGAAATTTTATAGTTATTTTGACTTGAAGAGTTATCATTAGAATAGAAGTAGACAACCCATCAGAAGTGACATAGATATAATTCAAGCTAACTTTATTCTTCAATTTCTTGGATTTGATAGGTGGTACAAAGTAAAAATCAAGTAAAGTAAGTGGGATAAGAGATTTGATGCCCTTATCCACCGATACAAGAGTTCTACTAGTAGAAGAAGAAGAACTAGCTGAAGTGGTGGAAGTCACCGATGTGGTAGCTGCAACAATAGATTGGAGGTTGGACTCGGAGTGCTTCTTTGGGCTATCAGGCACATCTTGTTGAACTCCACCTTTCCCGAGTTGCCTTTGACACTTGCAAACCTTCTTTGATGTTGGAGGTTTGAGTTGACTCAAACACACAAGGAAAGTTTCTTGATCTTCTAGAAGATCTTTTTTAGAGGTTTTGGATAAAGAAATATCCCAACCTTCTTTGGTTTTGGGATCACAAGTATCCCCAAGGATTACCTAATAGAACTAGATGGTTGTTCCTGAGGTATTCCTTGGGATAACTCTGATATCTTGAAGCTATGTTCAATCCAATCCTTAAATGCGAAGTAATCCTCCAAAATATGACCTAGCATATAGTGGTAAGGGCAAAAGTTAGGATCATGGCTTTTTCTCACTTTCTCCAGTCTCGTAAGTTTGGGTAGCTGAAAATCAGGCTTCTTTAAGAGATTCTTAAAGATCTTCCTGATTACCTCCCTCTTAAATAAATAAAGTTTGTTAAGCTTATCTAAAAGAGTAGGTGGACCATAGATACAGCGGGTATGTGTCATCTCTGCTGATGGTATGGTGAGGAGGAGGGTCAGCCATGGAGGCTGCTATGAAAGAGTTTTTCTCGATGGTGGTAGAGATGGAGTAAGCAGAGAATTTGAGGGTGGTCTCTTGGACAAAACTACCTCTCACTATTCACGACTTCTCATGGGTTCCCTATGGCTTTTGCTTTGGACAATAGTCTTAAAAGGCTTTTTGGCCTCTCCTTGTAGATTAGCTGCTTTGTTGATTAGCTTCTCAAATATTTTGATAGTGAAGCCCTTAAGCATGAAGGCGACCGGGCCATGGATATCCTTTAGAAGAATCTCAATGGCATGCTGCTCAGACAATTGTGGCTAACTTTTCATACTCAGGTTATGCCATATGAGAATATAGTTAGCAAGGGACTCACCTGGGTGTTGTTGTACTACAATGAAATCACCAACAGTAACCCTTTGTTGAGTTCCAACAAAGCTCTTGATAAAAAGTTGCTCCAACTCAACAAATGTCTTCACTAAATCGTTGGGAAGTTTAATGTACCAATTGAAAGCTATCCCTGCTAGGCTACTAATAAAGAGTAGTGGGCGTTCGCCACCGCTTAACAACTGCTAAAGTGTGCAATATCTTTGTCTCGGTTTTCACTTACCAACAAAGCTCTTGAAGGAAGGTGTACTTTAAATATTGGATTGCATCAAATTCTTCCAAGTAGGGTCTACCGCCTTTGGGCCGATGATCTTCCCATGCTTGAGCCAACGCTTCCTTTCACTTGCTACTCAACCATAGATCGATGTCTTTCTCTCAATGGAGGTACTTTCCCTTTCTATACATGCTAGTGCCTTGCTCATGGGAGGTAAGGTCTTGGGTCCAAGACATGCACTAACTCGGTGACTAATATCGGTTATAGTAGGATTAGCGATGGGGTTATTTACAATCTTGGCATTTGCTAATAAGTTCTCAACCTGCCATCCATCTATTTATTCATCTTTTTTGCTTTAGCGATGTCGTGTTGGGCTGGTGTCTTTCACTCAACCTCATCACCTTCCATGGCCTACTGCTCTTTAAGGAGGGATCTCCTGGTATCCACCATGCAAACCCCGACTGAGTCTCCCAACAAATCATCTTCGTTGAGATTAAAACTGATCTTCTCCTTATCAAACCAGTCATACCCCATAATTTTCTTCTTTTCTACAAGATAATGTGCCACTTATCTCTCTCAGAGAATGATCAATCTAAATGGGGCATAAAAGAGTTTGGGCCAGGTGATCCATGTATCATGTGTGAGAGGCACCGGACCTCCACTGAGAGAATCAATCCTGAACTCACTAGAAGAGACACCTCACAATATCACCTTTGAAAGGGGTGACACTCCTAGGAGGTTCTACTATCATGCAGTGCAATGGCAGGCTATCATTCCTCCCTACATGTGCCACCATCTCCATGTCTGTTGGTGGTGGAGTGAAGACCACCGATGCTTTGGGTTGCCATTCCTTCTACACTAAGGTGTAGGTGGAGTAGGAGAGTCGACCTCACCACATTGGGTGTGTGTAGATGGAATAGGATCCCTTGGCTGGCCCGGATCACCAATGGAATGCAGCTTCTCCTGGATGTGGCCTTCATGGCCTTTGGTGAGCGGAGATGCTTTGTGGCGTGAATAAGTGAGTGGGCGGGGGGGTAGGCGGTGTGGTGGAGACACCACCGACTCTCTCGGGACATGGACCATCTTCATGATGGGTCATCCCACATAAGTAATAAATGCTATCTGTGATGGCGTGGTAGTGCATCGATCAAGGTCAATGAGTATAGAGGCGTAGCTGACCAAATCTCCATCTCTATCTGCTAGTGATATATGCCGAGCCTCTCTGGCCTTCTTTTGTCGTAGGTGTTTTCCCACACTACTGGGAATGATAGATCTCAAATCGAACTAAGCTCGGACTCAGAATGCTGTAAGCTCCACAAACCTGACATAGAACTAATCAGAGGACGGCATACGACCTCCTGCTCTAACTAGCTGGGGGCTAGTGTTGAACCACTGGTGGAGGAAAAGTATGGATCCTCCTAGCATCCTCTATTAAATCAGAGAGGATAAACAGTTCCTTGTAACCCGACAAAATCGAGTGGGTCTCTCCTCCGGTGGCAGGTAGCGACCTCCATCTCCCCTAGCAATCACGGTATGATCTTAATCATCATGCAATTTTTGTTTCTCCTCTAAGTCCTGGTAGGATGAGTGGAGTAAGAACTAGACCCAATCTCAAAGGCTAGGGAGGCAATCTCTGGGATCTGAGGAGCCTTACCCTTAGAGGGTGCCAATAAGTAGGTGCTAGTCCTTACCCACTAGGGCAGAGCAGGGGCTCCCTCCTAGCATCTATCTCTTGGAACTAATGGGACTACCACTTGCTTTTAATGAGGGGCGTGAGATCGATGGTAGCTTCGATCTGATCGACTTACTGTCTGGAGTCTGACGGTGTGAGGGGAGTGCCCTCATAGGTGATCCTCACCCCTTCAAAACCTCTACCAAAATGGATGAGATGTGTGTGATCAGCTCAAGGGAAATTAGCTGATCCGGAAGTCCGTAGGGAGAAAGTGAACACAAACTTACATGAACTTAGCGATTTATAATCAACTAAAACAAAGGGAGCTGAACTATAGGCATGCGAGGCCGATGTTGAGAATGTCTGATGTTGGAAATAAGCATGGATCTGATTTCTATTTTGTTGATTTGAATTTGAATTTAAAATTTGAACCCTCA